>UCOH01007861.1:0-53981 GCA_900474275.1 Synergus japonicus
ACCTTGGTTAGTGGGCAAGACAAAAAGTTAAAATTTTAATTTTATTGCGAACGATTCCAAGCAGTAAATTATTAACTGTCAAGTTATACCAATTGTTCTCCCACTATACTGAATACTTTGCCGAAAAATTTTGGAGACTGGTAAAAAATATTGAAACGGAGGTTTGTTGACTCCGTTTAGTTAAAAAATGTTAAAAAAAGTTCTTTCATGCTAAACTAACTAAAATAATTTGACACTTGAACTTTGAAAACTCAGTCGATAAAAAGTTGAATTATTAGATGTTAGTGATGAATAGCACTCCTACCTTATCAACACATTATGTCGATATGTCAGAGAGAAATAATTACCAATCTAACCTCAAATACGATAAAGACAGTAAAAACATAATAATTATTTTTTTCTCATTATTAAACAAAATGAGAGTCAATAAACCTCCCTTAATATATTTTCTAACTTCTCCGAATTCATTTTTTTTAAATATTAATTTTTGTGGACAAACAATTGGTATAACTGAACCTGACTGACGCTTCGGAAAAATATCACATGGCCTTAACGTCAAAAAAACACTTTTTTGAAGTAGTCTTTTCTGCAAGATATTTCACTATGAAAACGTCGGACAAAAAATTAAAAAGGTACCTCATCTACTATTTTCGAGCGTGCTCTTTCCGAAGGTGCTATCAAATTTTCAAAAAATTACGTTTTTTACAATATTTTTGCAAAATAAAGTAAAAAAACCAGTAATTTTTAAACCATTTTTTTTTCTTTCTACATTTTCGACGTCTTATTATTCAATTTTGAAACAGCCTAACGGCGTCCTCGATTGTTGTCGTTTCTATCTGTGTTATTGTTTTTATTTTTATCATTGTTTAAACTTGCAAAATAACGGCAAAAACGATTGAAAAATTTTACAATTTTTCGACTACTCAGTTTTTGCGATTAAAACACGCATTTTATATGGAAAGTGCAAGTTCTATATAGGTACTATGGTGTTTTGGGTCGCTGATTACGAATTTTCTTTTCTTTTTTGCAAAATTAATTTGTTTAAACAAATTATTGCAAAAAATGATTCCAGAATCGTGATCTACGGAAAAAAATATTTTTAAAACGTATATAGATAATTTTAATTATTTAAACAATTATGCAAATTATTAATAAATATCTTTTTTTTACACCAAATATGTTGTTACATATGTTTTTCTGGGTTTTCAGGGTTCCTGATAACGAATTTGATGTTAATTGTTTAAATAATTAAAATTATCTATATACGTTTTAAAAATATTTTTTTCCGTAGATCACGATTCTGGAATCATTTTTTGCAATAATTTGTTTAAACAAATTAATTTTGTAGAAAAGAAAAGAAAATTCGTAATCAGCGACCCAAAACACCAAAGTACCTATATAGAACTTGCACTTCAATTCCAATTTTTTAAAAATTTGGAAATGACGCTCACCTGAGAAAAATTTTGAAAAATTACTTTTCAACAACGTTTTGCATTGCCTTTCGAAAGTACTGGGCCCCATCTGTCACGTTTGATGTTCGAAAATAAACCGTCTAACTCTTATACGGTGCATTTGCAGGCAGTTTTTGTCAGTTTTGACAATTTTTTTATGCTTTCAGTTCATTAAAATATTATAAAACATTGTTTTCAACCTTTTTCGAAACATGTTGGTCAATTAAAATTTTAAAAAAAGTTCGTTTTCGTCAGATTAGACGTCTGACACTTCAACCCAATCATAATGAGTCAAAACACGTCAAGTGAGCACTCCAATTTCCACTTTATTGATATCAATCCTTGTTCAGGATTTGACCGTTATGAGGAGAGGGGAATAGAACGAAGTCAGAGAGGGTGAGAAAGGAAAATAGGGGGGGGGGGTAGGAAGTATCTTTTGAGTAGACTCGCTATTTTTAGTATTAATTGAGAATCGTTTATTCGACAGCAGGCTCAACAAACGTAGACGCCAGAGGTTTGCGTCGCTTAAAAAGAAACTACGTGCATAAACTAAGTTGGCGTGGAAAGTTTTTGACTGGTGGGAGACAGGTAGCCCAAAGGACCATTAAGAGTATAAAGGTTGAGCGGTGAGGGGAATAACGTCGTGCCACTAAGCGAGAGAGGAGGGGTGCCGGGACTAATTGGTATTCCACTAGCCCGGTCTTCCAGGGTTGCCGAGCGGTATCCCGACTCGGGTGTTGCGCCTAATAGTATTCCACTAGACGTGAGAGAGTGCCGGGGCTAATTGGTATTCCACTTGCCCGGTCTTCCAGCGTTGCCGAGCGGTATTCTGACTCGGGTGTTGCACCTAATGGTATTCCACTAGGCGTGAGAGAGCGCCAGGACTAATTGGTATTCCACTAGCCCGACTTCCAGCGTTGCCGAGCGGTATTCCGACTCGGGTGTTGCACCTAATGGTATTCCACTAGGCGGGGTGCTGAGTCTAATGGTATTCCACTAGCTCAGCTTGTTCGAAGGGCGGTATTCCGCCCCCAAACACTCTGACGATTTCTCGTCGTGCAGTCCCTTTTATATTCTAGGGGTCCAAAGGGTTTGCATGGTGAGGGAAGAACCCTTTTGGTGGGAGATGCGTTGAAAACGCTTTCACGGTATCCGCGTTTCTCTGAGTCCCCGGGAGATGCGTCAAGAACGCTTTCACGGTTTCCGCGCTTCTCCGAGTCCCCATCACGCGGTATTCGCCGTTAGTAGAAATGGTCTTCGCCGCGCTGTCTGAGTATTTTGTGGCGAAGATTATTTCTACCTTTCTCTAAATTAATTCTATTTTAACTTAACTCTAATTTTTATTTAAATTTAATTCCGAGAGAGCAATGTCGTTGGGGATTTTTGCGCCTGGGCGTATATCAAAACTTACGTATATGAATAGATAGTACTCACCATTAAAAGAACACCTCCAAAAATTCTTTTTAAATTTTCACTTTTTAGAACAATTAATTAGATACTAAAATATACGAAGACTTTTTATTGGAAAATCGATTACGCGCAAAGTACGCAGCAAAATGTTATGAAATTTTACATGCATATAAATAAATACGTGTACTTTTTATTAACTAACAAATTTCGAGAAATACTTATATTCAATCCGAAATACCTAGAATCAATGAAGCAGGTATCTAGGAAAATTGTCCAACAGCTTAGAAATTGTTTAAAAATTTATTGAATTTGTTATAAACAAATAAGTGGGTGAAAATGGATTCATAGGAATTGACAGTGATTTGTTTATTTATTCGCACTAAATATGAATCATTTATAGACGCAAATTGATTTTTAACTAAATTCATGAAATACAATAAATAATTTGTTATTTTATAAACAATTGACCATATCAGGTATTTATGATGACATAAATGAAGTTTTTTCTGATGTATCAGCCAAAATTTATATACAAATGTCACGTATCTTACTGTTTATAACTAACTTTTGAACATTTTTTTATGCTTTTAATTTATCGGATAGTTTGTTTACAAAAAAAATGTTTGAAAGTTAAACAAAAAATAAAAAGTTTAAAAGTATACAAAAAATGTTTGAAAGTGATTTAGAAACAGTAAGATACATTAAAAACCCCGAGTTTTTACTTTTATAAATAGCCGAGAAATGCATTTGTTAATTAATTTTGTTAAAAAAATGATCAATTATTATTGATGGGTAGCAAAGAGTCATTGCTAAATAATAATTTGCTCATGCAACGCAGAAACGCAATTTTTTTCTCAATTTTCTCAATTGTTGTTAACAATTAAAATTGATTATTGTTATGTAAACTCCCTAAAGGTTTTAAAATTAGTCATTTACACTTGATTATGTTGAAAAAAAACAAGTTTCTATCTCTAAAAATAGCCAAACAGTGCATTTGTTAATTAAATTTGTTTAAACAATTACTAATTATCATTGAATGACTAATTCGGGTAAGTAAGTGACATGTGTCTATAATGTTTGGCCCATACATTAGAAAAAACTTCATTTATGTCACCATAAATACCTGATATGGTCAATTGTTTATAAAATAACAAATTATTTATTGTATTTCATGAATTTAATTAAAAATTGATTTCCGTCTATGGATTGATTACAAGTATTTCTTGAAACTGGGTACTCAAAAAACTAAATTTTTTTTTCATTTTTATTATTAAATAAACAAAAATAAATTTTTTTTTCAAAATATGGATCGACAGTTTTGTGCGGAATTTTATCCTATTATAAAATGAACATGTATTTCAGCTAACTTCATAGCGTTACCTTAATTTCTGACGTCAGCGTGACTACTGGTTACGCATGAAGTGAGCAGTAAGCCTAATGACGTAAATTATTTCATATGCGAAAAAAGCGCGCTCAAGCGCGCGTTCGGTAAGTTTTAATTTAAAAATAAAAAGTTTCAAATAGGTTCAGAAATAGCTTCTGAACATCAATTTGTCCGCGAAATTTTTTTTTAACGCGACATGTTTTGCCGCAAAACGGTGAGTTCCGACAAAAAAATATTTCTCCCGTCGCAATTATACTCGAACAGTTAAATTTTCTTTCGGTTTCTTTAACTTAAATGTTTTGCGCATATTATTCGTAAATAAAAAAAATCAATTTCGACGTAAAAAACGTATACAAAAATGCTATTGTTTATAAAAAAGTTTTTAAAAAATTGGAAAATGAAATTACTAAATTTTAATTTGTTAGTTAATAAAAAGTACACGTATTTATTAATATGTCTGTCAAATTTCATAATATTTTTCTGCGTACTTTGCGCGTTATCGATTTTTCAATTAAGAGTCTTCGTATTTTTAGTATCTAATTAATTGTTGTAAAAGGTGAAAATTTGAAAAGAATTTTTGGAGGTGTTTTTTTAATGGTATGTACCATATATTTATAACCGATCGCGCGCGTGTTTTGTATTTGAAATGTTTGAGGTTGGTACGCTTATGTACGTCATTAGGCTTTCTGCTCACTTCATGAGTAACCAGTCGTTACGCATGAAGTTGGCTGAAATGAATGCTCTTTTTATAATAGGATACATAAGTTTTGATTTGATGAAAAAGTGGAAATTGGGGTGCTCACTTGACGTGTTCTGCCTCAATACATCCAGAATGCATTATAATACTATTGACAGTTAGTGTAATTCAAAGTAAATCCAAAGTCAATATTCAACGTTGCGTAACATCCGAAATTTAAAAAAAAAATTGTAAATCTCTTCAAGATATAGTCTGTAACATAATACTGTATGATTACACCAAATTTAATTAAAATTGGACAACGAAAATGAGAAAAATGATTGTTGATTTTTATTTCTCACTGTCCAACGATCCAGTCAAGTGGGATGAGGACCTTTTTTTCTAAGGTTTGGCGGTATACCTGGATATCCTGCTAAACTCCTTTGGACATATGGCAACTAAAATAACTAATTGCTGAATTCACTTCAAGATACTAGAAACTTTTAAATTAAATTTGCTTTTGGGTCATTTTAAAAAAAAGTTTTAATGCAAGCCACGTATACACCGTGTATCGACAGAGATTGAAAATAAAGACTACACCAATTTTATTATTTGCTTTCTTCTTTGTTACGTACAAGGTGTGTATATATATATATATAAACATCAGTACAGTTAGTTTTATTGTTTAGCAAAATAGGCAATTATATCCACCACAGATAAAAGCACAAAAATGCTGGAATAAACTACTCACTGCAGTATATGTGTGTTTTATACTCGGATTCTCGTCATAAAGTAATCCACTAAAAATGTAAGTTAGTGAAAACTAACAGATGGATAAAACGGCAATAAGAAGTCCTCTTGGACATTGGCATATATTATAGTATATTTTCACAGTACTGTCCAAAAATACATAAAAGTAAAAAATACTGTGCATAATTTTGAGTCAAAAGAAAAATGTATTGACAATCATTGTAACACGCAACTTAACGTGCTGAAATAACATGACGAACGAGCATTCGTCGAGTACTAACTGGTTTCTTTGTTTGGTAAACAGAATCAGCTGTGTCGTTTCGTGTTACGAAGGTTGACCGATGACGAAGGCTTAAGGTAAGCCCACAATAGGAGAGTGAAATCGACACTCACTGATTACTACATAACATGACATTAACACAACATCAACAATCGGCGCGCGCATCTATTACACTCGAGTCTCCTAAATTTCAAGAAATTTTTCTTTCAAATGTCAAAACCCTAAGACGCGTTCAGATTTTCCACCCGAATGCACCTCAGGTACTGCGTTCTTTTCTAACATATTGAAATTTCGACTTGTGAGAAAAGAAAGCAGTACCCGAGGTGCACCTGGATGGGAAATCTGAACGCGCCATTAAAGGTGTCGTCCTATGGTAGCCAGGGTTGTGCAGAGACGCGTCACTCGATGTTTTTTTTACGTATTATACATGGTTTTCTACTTATGGTAAATTACGTGTTTTACGTAGAAACCCCCCCCCCCTTCCCACACCATATGAATATGGTGTTTTCGACGTAAAATACCTAGTAAATGACTGTACCAAACCATGTAATTTTCCTAGGGTATTTTACTTACCTAACCCTGATGGTGCGTTTATACCTCTGTCCGACCGACCGGTGCAGGCAGAAAGTACATGAGAGTAAAGGAGATAGAGAGTTCTTTTTGTCCAATTTTTCATTCTTTATCTCTTTTACTCTTATGTACTTTTTGCCTGCACCGGTCGGTCGGACAGAGGTATAAACGCACCATGAGGGTGCCATCCTATGGTAGCAGAAAACTCAAAGCAGAAAGCAGGCTGTGGTCACTAATTAGGTAACCGTGAAGCATATATTCTGATTGTTGCGTCGTGCGACTTCTCTGAAGTATATGCTTCCATATTCGAAATGTAACATTACGCGCGAAGATTCAAATTATATTTACAAATATAATTTTGAATATTACTTAGTCTAGAACTCTCCTTATTTTTATCATTTTAAATAGAAGCCCTTGAAAAATAAGAATTGGGATCTTTCCCTCAATGAGTTTCTGTTCTGGGACTTCCCCAGAATTAGAATAATGTTTTAGAACTTTCCCATTATAAAATCTACCTTCTTAGAGTTACACTCGGAATTACCCAGCGTTAGAACTTAAGTACAGAATTTTTCTAAATATAAGATTTTTATTTTATAACGGCCTCTAACTCGGCTTAGGAAAATTGTAAATGAAGACCGATATAATTTGGGACTCCGACCTCCCATAAAAAGCTTTAACGGTGTTGGAGCATTTTCAACCCACTAAAAATTAATGTAGACTTTACTCAAATCCGCCATTGTGTCCACATCTTACCAATACGCGGTGTTTGAGGTCGCAAAAATGATGTCTTTGAAGTGTCGTTTTTTTTATCGACAATCTTTTGGTTGTACGACAGGGGCTATCTGCTTATTTTCTACAAAAAGAGATTTGTTTGGCTAAAAAGTGAATTTTTACAAGTGATGAGACGCGGGTTGACGGGGGCGGGTAAACAGTACTTACATTTTGCCAATTGGCGACCCGGCGAAACAGCTGACAGGTTCAGTAACTATATTCAAGTAACTAGCACATGTGTAGTACGCGATTTCTCAAACTTCTTTTTTTACACAATTTTCGTAAGTGCTCGGGCTTTGAAGTGCATAGCGAGATTCGGAAAATTTTTCTGTGTGAGTGAAGCACCCTTGGAGTGAAGTTTTGTGCCTTTTTCGCTCGGACAGGGACTTGGCAAAATGTAAGTACTGTTTACCCGCACCCCTCAACCCGCGTCTCCTTACTTGTAAAAATTCACTTTTTAGCCAAATAAAATTCTTTTTGCAGAAAATAAGCAGATAGCCCCTGTCGTACAACCAAAAGATTGTCGATAAAAAAAACGACACTTCAAACACATCATTTTTGCGACCTCAAACACCGCGCATTGGCAAGATGTGGACACAATGGCGGATTTGAGTAAAGTCTACATTAATTTTTAGTGGTTTGAAAATGCTCCAACACCGTTAAGTTAGTTGGTACGAAATACCATTATCTTCGAGCTTGGGTTTTTCCACCTTTTGTTATATCCAGAGCATCTAGAGAAAGGCCCCACCACTTCGAAATGTACACGCCTCGAAACTCTCCCCACCCTGCTGGTAAGTCCCAGCTACGTGCAGCGTAGGCCAGACAGCAGGGCATTAGTGTATTTAGTTTCCCGTCGACCCTTAACCCACTAAATTTAAACTTAAAAGCTTCTTAGAAATTGTATAGTTTAGCTGCAAAAGTTCGCAAGTTTTTATTAAACAAATGGAAATTTATTAAAGATTTGATTTGCCTTTTTTTAATTTAACACCTTCCCAATTTCGCGGTAGTCGATTTTTAAATCGACGTAAGAGAGCAACGAGCCACAAATTCCTGCCCAATCATCGTTGGTTCTAGGAGAAATCAATGAGCACCAGCTCTGGGCAGACGTAACACTGATCCTGTTTTGCGGACTCGTTGGTGGCTCTGTAGGTCTTTGATCTATGTCTCTCACTCCTTCACTATTTACTGAACGTCACAACTGTCAAATGATTTGGATGTTTTTTCAGGGCCGCCGCAACTCACATTTTGGTGGTATGGAATTTTATTTTCCGTGATCGGATGGTGAGAGGAGATAAAAACATTTTTTTTAAATGGGCTATAAGAAATATATTCTTTGTTATCTAAACACATATAAAAGGTTTTTCTTCGTAAATCGTTTCTAGAGATGAACTCATTTAATATTTTATCAATAAGTCGTGGTTTTTCCAGACAGTGTTCGGGGTATGGATTTCCATACCTGGATTTGTTCCAGGTATGGAATTCTCCATGGCATCCCTACTGTTTACGTCGCCACTGTGTTTTTTGTTTGTGCTGACGAGAAGTAACCAAAAATGAGTAAATCAATTTATAAACAAAGGTGTTAAGGGCATGTGATACTTTACCCTAAGAGCAAATTCGTTATACCAATTATACATTCATAATAATAAATATTTTTAGCTAATAAGAGTCAATAAACCTTCGTCTATATAAGGTGAAGATTTATTGACTCTTATTTAGTAAAAATATTTATTATTATGAATGTATAATTGGTATAACTAATTTGCTCTTATGACAAAGTATCACATGCCCTTAAGTTTTAAACTGTTCATCAACTCGTAGGGAAAAGTACCACCAGTATTCGAAATGCGAAAATACAAATTTCATACTTTTATTTCGGATCTTGATTTTTGTAAAAATGATTACAAGTTTTAAATAAAAACTAGTTTAAAAAATACTTAAATTATCTTCGGTTTTTTCTTAAAACAATTTTTTATGAAAAAACCAATAGAAAAAACGATCAGAAATACATAAATAATTATTTAACTAATTATTTATGTATTTCTATTTGTTTTTCTATTGGTTTTTTCAATTTATTAAGTATTTTAATTCTCATCTAGAAATCATCTGGATGTAATCTCAACCACCTTTTATCTTATCTTAAAAACCTGCTGGCTCGTTTGACAGCGCCACCGTCAACTATATGTTACGAGTGACTACACTTCACTCGTTCTACCTTATCGACTGCCGCGCAAATTAAAATTTATTTACTTAATTTTAAGATTTTAGATTTTATTTTAAGAAATGGCCCAAGAAACTTTCCCACAATTAATGTTCCTCAAAATTTCTAAGGAATTTCCCACTTACTTTTACTCATAATACTAATAAAAATACCCATATAAATTTTAGAAGCACGTGCGAACTACATTTAGAAAGTAAGAAAAATATGTTAGTTGTAAACTCGAGAGGTTTAAAACGAAAGACCCTTACTTCTTTTTTTGTATAAAAAAGAAAGTTATTATGAATGGAAATTGATTGCAAATTCTATGAACCATGACGGCTTATGGATTTTTCCTGGCAGTTTCCATTGATAACTAAAATATGTGTTTAAGCCGGAAGGGTCACTGGCAGGGTTGCACGGTTACACGTATCTCGGAATTTTATATGTATAATACTATTTTACGTAGTATACGTAAGAAAATGTAATAAATGTATAAAATGGCGGATTTAAAATAAGGGTGGGGGGAAAAGAGCTTAACATATCCTCAATTATTCAAGAATTAGGTTATGTTTACTTTCTAAATATGAAGCGCAATCGCCATCTTGAAAACGTAAATTACATGTAAAAAACTAGGGACGTAAATTACGTCAAAAACCTCATGTAATTTACCTAAGGTATATTACGTGTGCAACCCTGGTCACTGGATTTCCGGACCGACCCCGAAGAACAATAAACACCTAATAAAAAAAAGGGTCTCCTGTTTCCCGCCGCTCTAGTACCGGTAAATGATTCATTCAAGTGAAAATGTAAAATGAAGCGGGGGTGATTCCCACCATTTCTTCTACCCAAAAAAGGGCCCAGCGTCGCCCAGAGCAAATTAAGAAGTCAGATATTTTCCGATCCTCTAAGCATTGGTGACAGCGATGAGAATCGGATCATTTTTGAGTTTTCCGACAATACGTTTCTGTATAGTCGCGATAGTTCTAGGTTTGCCTTAGGTCTATGGCCGTCGTTCCTCTGTCACAGATAGAGTTCTTAGTCGGTTATATTACTTCGATAACAGTAACGAGAATGAGAATATAACCGAGACTTAAATTCTCTAAGAATTTATGAGAACTTATGATTTTAGAGATTTTTATGACAAGGGAGATAATTATTGATTAATTAACCGATAAAGTGTAATAAACTGTTTTGTGTACTTCTATTGCTTCTTAATGAGCTTTACACAAGTTGTAAATGAAAAAACGGTCACAAATGTATGCAGAGCGTAGGTTATGTTAGTACTAACATAACCTATAAAGTGACGTTTATTATAAAATGAATTTAGTGGCTGTTGTTTTGCATATTTTACATTCCTAAATATGCCTTAGCTAATGTATTACTTACCCGATTCCTGCCTTACTGACATTTTTTTTCTGTAACGCTATGTCTACATTTATAAAGATATTAAATTGCAAATTTATAAAATTAAAGAAAATATGCTAATGTATGTTTATCCGGTCTTAACTTTTTGTAAAAATAAAAAAAAATTTTTTTTAAATGTCAATATTTAGAACCAGAAAAACGTACCTTAAGGCTTTAGCTTCAAATATAGAAATTTTCAATGCGGTATCTCAATAAATGTAGACGTAGGGTTACAGAGAAAAAAATATCGGTAAGGTAGAGATCGGGTAAGTAATAAATGCCCTTAAATTCTTTTAAATTCTCATAAATTTGGTCATATTCTCGGTCATATAACCTGGACTTAAGGGCATGCTCTGCACCGTGGTTTGTGAAAAATTTCTTTTCGAAGTCACCACGGCCAAACTAAATGATATATCGCTTTCAAACTTTGGAGTATGGGAAATGAGACACTAAATTGCGTTTTAAAATTTAATTTGAGTAGTAATTTTGAAAAAAAATCCGATCCCTACCTTACCGACTTAGCTTTTTTTCAAAATTTCTACTCAAATTAAATTTTAAAACGCAATTTAGTGGCTCATTTCCCATATCCCAAAGTTTGAAAGCGATATATCATTTCGTTTGGCCGTGGTGACTTCGAAAAAATTTTTTCACAAACTACAGAGCAGAGCATGCCCTTAAGTTCTCGAGAATTTAAGAACTCTAGTCACAGAGGAACGACGGCCATAGACCTAAGGCAAACCTAGAACCGTCGCGACTATAGAAAAACGTATTGTCGGAAAAATGATCCGATTTTCATCGCTGATAGGTGACCACAACCTGGCAGTAGAGTTCTTAAATTCTCGAGAACTTAAATCAAGGTTATATGACCGAGAATATAACAGAATTTATGAGAATGCAAGAATTTATGATTTTTAGAAAAATTGTTATTGTTTACATTATTTGTATGGTTCAATTTTAGTCATTCATTAGCTAAGGCATTTTTAGGAATATAAAATATGCAAAACAACAGATTACTAGTTAACTAAAGCCACAAAATTCATCTTATTATAAACCAGCCCCTCTCTTACTAACCGGTCCATGAATAAAAATGTCATGAGAGTTGAATGACGCCGAGGGTGGCGCTGATTGTTCAGTTGCCCGAAACTCAAAAAAATACATGGGAAAAAACGCAAAAATATAATTTTCTTCTAATAAAGACTATTTTATCGGACTTTTTTTACCATACATTAATCAAGAAACTTTAAATATTTTTAAAAGCGATACTTACTCCTGAAAAGGTGCAGTGCTCGAGTTTCTGACGAAAATTCGCTTTGATTTTAGGCGGTAATTTCATATCATAATTCTGTTATCTCCATTTAAATATTGATATTAATATTTCTTGTCATTTTTAAATAAAAATATTACGTTAATATAGTAATATTATTATTAATTATTATTAATAAATTGAAATTTTCAAAAATTAAGAAAAATTTGTTTTATAATTACAAAATAATAATACGAGAATTGAAGATAAAATTATATATTCTCTGTGGAATTATATAATTGATAGTATTGCTTTAAAAAATATTTAAAAGTTTCTTGATTAATGTATGGTTAAAAAAAGTCTGATCAAATAGTCTTTATTAGAAGAAAATTATATTTTTACGCTTTTTCCCATGCATTTTCTTGAATTTCGGGCAAATGAATAATCAGCGCCATTTCAACTCTGAGTGCCAGGGAGCTGTAACAAACATTACTTTATAGGTTATGTTAGACATTAACATAACCTATGCTCTGCACACATTTGTGACAGTTTTTTCATTTACAACTTGTGTAAAACTCATTAAGAAGTAATAAAAGTACAAAAAACAGTTTATTACACTTTATCGGTTAATTAATTAATAATTATCTCCCTTGTCATACAAATCTCTAAAATCATAAGTTCTCATAAATTCTTAGAGAATTTAAGTCTCATTCTCGTTCCCGTTCTCGAAGTAATATAACCGACGAAGAACTCTACCTGGCAGAAAGCAAAAAATCATTAAAGTGAAAGAGACAGGCACATTTTCTCTCTCTGTCACTCTTATGATTTTCTGCTTCTGCTTTGTGTTTTCTGTTACCATAGGACGGTACCTTGATGGTAGCCACGAAGGAATAATAAGGAGACCGAACTCCCTTTCGCAACCTGGAAACAAAAACTAGATCATAAGTCTTTAGAAGAACTTTGTTTGAGTGCGCATGTGCGCAGTTGTCCTCTTCTTACTCATGGGAAACTGTGCGAGTGAGAAAGTTTTTAAAATTGTCATAAGATAGAGAGGTTATGTTCATTTGTTATACGATTTCGCGATTAAGTTATATTACTTCCATGAATTCTTTATTATGTTACGAATTTAAGGTGTACTTACCCATACTTTTCCTTCTCAAAATTTGTTCATACATTTTTCAAACAAATACTGAAAATATTGTTTATATAATTTATTTGGAGTATCGTTCATATAACGCAATCAACAAAAGAACATAACCTCTCTATTTAATGTCAATTTAAAAAACTTTCTCACTCGCACACTTTCCCACGAGTAGGAAGAGGACAACTGCGCACATGCGCACTCAAACAAAGTTCTTTTCGATCTACTTTTTGTTTCCAGTTTCGAAAGGCTTTCCACTGGCAGTTGGGTCTCCTTATTATTCCTTCGTGATGGTAGCTGAAGACGTCGGCGAAACCAGAAACACATGAGAGTGAGAGAGAGAGATAAATATTTGTATCTGTCTCTGTCACTCTCATGAGTTTCTGCTTAGGGTGCCCTCCTATGGTAGCAGCACGAAGGAATAGTAAGGAGTAGTATCTCTGAGAGTCATAATTCCAAGAATTATGACGGGTTTATAGAAAATAATGAACGTTTTCTACATTTTTGTCATGCGCGTTGGTGTTTTCTTGTCACGTGATATTCCCCCTCTATGCTATATATTTTGAGGTTATTTTTGTCTTTTGACATTTTATATTATTTTAGGTTATGTTTTGTATTATTTTGGATTCTTTTGGTTATGTTTGACAGTCGTCTGCTAGTTTATATCGACAATGCGCATAACCAAAATGTAGAAAACGTTCATTATATTCTGTAAACCAGTCAGAATTCTTGGAAGTCTTGTTGACCTCTGTGTTGTTGACCCACCTCTGCCGACCAAATGCATGGGAGATAACACTCCTTCTATTACTTCGTGGGTAGCAGAAAAAGCAAAGCAGAAAACAGAAAATTATAAGAGTGAAAGAGACAGGCCGATTTTCTCTTTCTTTCATTCTCATGAGTTTCTGCATTACGTCGACGTTTTCTGCCAAAATGGGACTACACCTTTAGAGTGGCGTCCCATGGATCAGGAATGCGTCGCGTTTTTGCGCAAAATAGTGAGAGTGAGAGAGACACATTAATACTACTATCTCTCTCACTCTCAAGGTTTTGCGCAAAAACGCAACGCATTCCGGGTTCATGGGACGCCACCCTAAAGCAGAAACTCATGAGAGTGAAAGAGATAAAATGGTCTGTCTATTTCTGTCACTCTCATGAGTTTCTGCTTTACGCCGACGTTTTCTGCCGACATGGGACTGCACCAGCCCTATCCGACTGAAAAAGAAAATGGCGTTCCTTAGTGATTATAATTTCTATGTGCGAAATTTTCTCATTAGGGCGGCGCTGCGCGCAACACGCTTTAAAAATCTATTGTACTAGGAAAATATTTAAAAACTTAAAATAATTAGGTTTTTGAACAAAATGAGGTCAGAAAATGTTTCTCAGATGATTGTAGGATATAAAATACACATTATCCATGGATCAAATAATATGAAATTGAAAAATAACACATGAAAAACGCTTTGTCCTTATTGGTCAGATGAAAGTCATGACGCGGCGTATACCGAAGATGGCGTGTGACGCGGGAAATTTTAAATAAATATTTTAGTTTAAATGTCAATAGTAATTAATTTTGAATGCAATGTAATTACAAAATAAATATGTACTTTTTTTTATTAAGTATGTATTTTTAGTTATAACTGAAAATATTCAAATATGCACTAACAAATTTACTTTATAATAATTATTTCATAATTTTTGATACTTTTTCAAACTTTTATTAAACTATATTTTTCTTTTCACATGAAGAAACTCATAAAGATTAAAGGCGATGGAATCTGAAAATAAAAACTATCAACAAACTGTCAAAAACTGTCAAAATCTGTGGAAAGAAATAAAGCTTTCATGTGGTCTAGAATTTTTCCAGTCAAAGGCAAAAGAGGGAAAATTTATAAGTTTTAGATAGAAAGAAATAGAGAGAAGAAATGAGAATGGGCGCTTAATGATAAGTTTCTCGATTACTCACTTTTATAGTCCCAAAATAGCGTTTAATATTTTCCTATCAGAAACGGCGGACATTTTGACTTCCATGATGGAAGAAACTAAATATTGATTCCTGCTAGATATATTTTACAATTGACTGTAATCTGGCACTCGATTCAAAATCGAATTAAATTGACCAATGGAAGAATTTCTCTAGTAGGAAGCCAACACGTGCTGCGCGCGCAAGGTGCCACTGTCGCAGCTGTCAATATTTAGTTTCTTCCATACGCTTCCATCATGGAAGTCAAAATGTCCGCCGTTTCTAATAGGAAAGTATTAAAAACTATTTTGGGACTATAAAAGTGAGTAATCAACAAACTTATCATCAAGCGCCCATACTTCATTTCTTCTCTCTATTGTTTTCTGTCTAAAAAAAAGTCTGGAAAAATTCTAGACTACATGAAAAGTTGACAGAATTAGACAGACGCGCAACAAGCGTCTCAAAACAGTGGGTGTCGGGAGCCACCCTACACATTAAAAATCAATAAATAAAATAAAAAGAACAGATTAAAACCCCTCATAAAGTGCGTTTATTGTGGAATTGTATTATCCTTCTAATAATTTCGACATACATGCATATTGCAAGTAGGTATACTCGAATTACTGTCTGGATGTTCTGACACCCAGAACTCCGTGCTAGTCGCGTTCCTGGGATCTGAGATTTTCTACATGAGAAATTTTCAAATTCCATCCGCTTTAACTAAATATTTGTTATTTCATTCCTATAAATTTCAGAAAAACAAAAAAAAATAAATGAAAAATAATTCTATTTAGAGGTTAAAGTATTTTAATATTTTTTTAAATAAATTTAGCTTTATGTGAGAACATAACAAATATTTTGTTAAGAGTATCAAGAAATTCTTACTGTGTTATCCAATGTATATATTTTACGTAATTTTATGTGTTATTTTTCAATTTCATATTATTTGATTAATGGATAATGTGTATTTTATATGGTACAATCATTTGAGAAATATTTTCTGACCTCATTTTGTTCAAAAACCTAATTACACTCGACTTCCCCAATAGTAACATGTTCCAAATAGTAAAGACATTTTGTTCCCAATAGTAAACAGAATATCTCACTATTCTCACTTGATAACTACTGCACATGCGTTGCGCTCGGCACCTGATTGGTTGTATTCGTATTTGATGTTTCGACTTCTTTACTATAGGGGAAGTCGAGTGTATTTTAAGTTTTTGAATATTTTCCCCATCGTCATATAGAAATGGACTGCGGGACGCTGTAGGAAAGCGCGTGATAATGCGTCAGAGAGAGAAGTTGCAAAGGGATGTAGTTTTGTCTCTTTCTCGCCGAAGTTAATTGGTTGAGTTCCACCAAGCTCCACCCACAGAAAATGCTCTCAACCAATTAGCTTCGACGAGAAAAGAACAAATATACACCCCTTTGCAATTTCTATCTCTGACGCATTATCACGCGCTTTCCTACAGCGTCCCGCAGTCCATTTCTATATGTCGATGATTTCCCCATTAGCACAATACATTTTTAAAGCGTGTTGCGCGCAGTGCTGCCCTAGTAAGAAAATTTCGCACATAGAAACTATAATCACCAAGGAAGCATGGTGTGACCATTGTTACCGCGTCAGTGACGGTAAATTTTTCTTTTACGTAAAAATTTACCGTAATTGGTAAGGGTGCCGTCCTATGGTAGCAGAAAACGCAAAGCAGAAAGCAGAAAATCGTAAGAGTGAAAGAGACATGCATATTTACTCTCTCTTTCACTCTAATGATTTTCTGCTTTCTGCTTTGCGTTTTCTGCCGACGTGGGACTGCACCTTAATTTTTTGGTAATTGTGGTAATTCTCTAAATATAAATTGTTTTTTCAAACAAACAATTAAACTTGAGAAATTATTAATATTAAGTATCCAAATAACATATTTTCCACAGTCATAAAATTGAAATTTATGTATAAATATCTCAAAAATGTGATAAATTCGGAAGAAAGCAGACGATATTCGACAATAACAGTGACACCAACACCAGTCAACACTGCCAACATAGTCTATGCAGGTTTGCTGCCGACGAATTAACCAAATAATTACGGTGTTACGGTAAGAAATTACCAGTGACCAGAAAATTACGGTCACGGCACATCACTAGCAAGGTCTATATGCTTAAGATATGGGTGTCGGATAGGGCTGGTAAGTTTCAGGACAACAACAATTGCAATAGCAAACAATTGGTGATAACAAAGTTACTTAAAACAAGAATAAGAAATAAAAGTATTGACTATGACTGATGCGTCAATGTCGAAAACAACAGATTATCCTAATGCCAAGAGTCAACATGTTAATTATACAAGTGGTATGTTTGAGTCGTCTGTATATTAGGTACTATTTCTAACCACAAAATTTAATTTCCTTATTCTACTCAACAATTATTACAAATTGTCAGTGATTCGAAAAAACAAGAAAGGCTGGAATTTAGTATATTATACTTAAAAAATGGGGAAAAATGCTGGGAATAAGTGAAAAGAGTTGGGAAAATTGAGCAAAAAGTATGTGGTACTATCAAAAACTGCCGCGCAAAATTTACTTCTTTTTCAAGTTTTTCTAATTTTCTAAGCGAATTGATTTTGAATTATTAAAAATGGATAGTGTTCTTAAATGCTTGAAAATTTATGTTGAGCAAATGATATAGAGAATATGCTTAGAATTTAAACAATTGTATTTTTCGTGTCAGTAGCAACATTTTTATTCAAAATTATAATTATTATGTTTATCGATATTTAGAGTAGAGTGGGGCAAAATGACGATTTTTTATTATTGAACCCTGTAAAAATCGCAAATGAAAAAATTAGCTGTCAAGTTGTATCAACTGTGTACTCATTCAATAATGAGCACTTTCCTTCCTGTAAGCAAATATGATTTGCTTCCTCATAGAAGGAACATTAAGTATTCTTTACATCAGCATTAAATTTTGATTATTTGAGAGGTTAAAGTGGAAAAATTAATTTTCGAAAAATACAATAAAGTATAACTTTTATGCAAAATTATTAATATTATAAATTATTATAATTATGATAATATTATTAATATTATAAATAATTTCTTAATTAATTCAACGAAATTAATATTTATATTCAGTATAAATATGTAATAATAATTAATATTAAGGCTGTTGGAGCTAAGTTCTAATCTAAAAATTCAATTTCTTCATTTTACTTAACAAATATTAAAATTGGAATTTTTTCCCTCTGTATAATTAAACAGTTTTTAATTAGAATTATGCGCACAGAGCAAGAAAATATCTAATTCAAGTATTTGTTAAGTAAAATGAAAATATTGAATTTTGAAGTTAGATTTTGAATTCTTCGTTTGATGCAGAAAGTATTAAAATTAAATATTTTTTCGCTCTGTACGCAGTCTTATATTTGGAAAAAGATTCGCGCTACAAAGAAAAAAAAATATTTATCTATTATTTTCGTTGAATAAAGTGAAGAATGGAATTTTGAGCTTAACACTTTGGTCTAACACCCTTAAATCAGGGTGTATACTAACCGGGAAAACCGGGAATCACATTTAATCTTTTCGAAAATATTGCAGTATCTTTTTTTCCCTCAAAATTCTTAAGTTTTAGGCACAATAAATGACTAAAATATTACTTTGTTTAAATATAATATACATTATTGCAATACATAAAATTACACATATGTTAAATACATTTTATTTATGATTTTAGTAAGTGGAAATTTGATAATTATAACCGGGAAATAGCCGCGAATTTGGTGGTTGAAAATTGAAGTTTTTTTCGATATATGTATATGTATAATTCTATTTGAAAATTGCGCACTGCTTAGAGAAAAAAATGTTATTATGATATTTTTGTGGAGACGAAAGAGGAAATCGGCTTTTGAAGTTAGAATTTGAATTGAACAAATTTAACGAAAAAATTTGCAGAAATTCAGCAGATGATGCATGGATTTGGTGATTGTTCTGAGCCGTTAATAGAATCTGCAACAATAATAGAAGATATTGTCTTGCGCCAAATGAGATCAATTGTCGATGAAGCATCCAAAGTTGCAGAAAGAAGAGGGAGTAGCACCGTTGATACCGAAGACTTCATATTTCTTATGAGGAAGGACAAAGTTAAGCTGCATCGCCTTATAAAATATCTTGGTATGGATCTTTTAATCTTATACTTTATTTTAATCAAATATTTTGTCTGTAATGTAATCTAATTTCAAAGTAATCTTTGCTTGGACGTGTTCATTACTTTTCTGAGGTTTCTAAAATGGCAGTGGATGTATGAGAAACTTTATTTCTATATTTAAAATATTAAAAATATTGTCGAATTTACATTATTATTATTTGAGAAGATCAAGAATTCAAAAACTTTATAAAACTAGAAATATTTAAAGAATATAATTCAAGGTTGATTCAAATTAAAAATTAATTCAAGACAATAAAATATTATTATATCAATATTATTATATCAAGGTGAAGTCAAAAGCACACAAAATGAAGTCAAAAATATTTTTAAATACTTGAGGTGAATTCCAAGAAATTCAAAAGCATTTAAGATGAATCCAGAAGAATTCCATAGAATCTCAGCTGGATTCAAAAGAAATCAAGCTGCATTTAATAGAATTCAAAGTGGCTTAAAACATTTTAAATTAGATTAAAAAGATTTCAAAATTAATTCAAAAGCATTTAAAGGGCTATCCATAAAATCCTTGGAATTTTTATGGCAACAAAACAACACCCCCCCCCCCCCCGGCCTACTCTGACCACGTGAGCATATTTTATGAAAATATATATGATATTATTAGTCTTGAAAAGCAAGGAGGCCAAAAGGAGCAATGAATTTGTCTTTATTTGATAACGTAAGCTTAAAACGCGTGTCAACGTGAATGAAAAAACTTTTTTCTTGTTTCAGAATTAAAAGAATTTAAATCATCTATTTACAAAGTTGCAAATTCAGAAGTAGAATCAGTATTACCAGAGATGAAACTTATTGATGAGCCTAAAAAGACTAAACGATCATGGGAAAATTTCCTGGAAGCTTTAGATATAACGGGAGAACTGCTCGAAGATAAACCTATTGTGGATCATGTTAAGTATAATAGATGTCTCCGTGCAGAAATGGTGTCAAAAAATCTCGATGAAACACGATATATTGAATATTCTAAGGCACGAAACGTCTCATTCGTCAACAGGCATCGTCACAAATTTAGTGACTGGGTGGTTCCTAATGGTAATTTCTTTAAATTCACGAAAATTTGTACTACTTTGCAATTGCGATTATTGTCCCGTCTCGATTGGTTGATAACAATTATCGGGATGCTAAGTAGGTAAACAAGTTAGCGCCGTATGTATCAGTATTCGCAACGCGAACTCGGCAGGCTCGGCTGTCGCTATGGTACTGTCGAGCTCGCAGATCCTTTCCTCTCATCTACATCTATGTATGGAAGCGAACCTAACTTCTAAGGAAGACAGTAATCAGACATACAATAATCGCGATTCCAGTGTATTTTCAGTGTATAAGAGCTGACCAGAACCCTTGCTTAAAAAGGCGGGTTACCAGTGAAAATATATGTAATTCTAATAATTGTTGAGTAGATAGGGAGACTTAATTTTGAGATTAGAATTTGGATCCAACATCGTTAAGTCATGGAATTCTAATAAGCATTATTTGATTTAAATAAATATTATTAACGCATATTTAACACATTTTAGGTGATGTAAAAATATCAAAACAGGGATATGGAATTCTAAGTTATCTGGCATATGAATCTGTTGCACAAATAATTGATTTAACATTTTTAGTGCGACGAGATCAAAATAAAATATATGGTGATGCCATAGACCGATTGAGGCTTAATCACTATAACCCGCACACATTCAAACCATATCAGCATTGTAGGGTAAGATTTTCTCACAATTATATGTAGAAAGCGAATTAAATTTTTTTTAAAGAAAATCATCTCTAATCTTAAAAATAGAAATCTTGATTTGATTGAAGCTTCCATTAATTACTAAAGGGAATGTAAGAGATGTGAATTTAGTCGTGTATGTCACATTAATAACTCGAAAATAAATAAATAAATAAAATACATTTTGACAAGAAGACAGTATTAAATGAATCTTTTCCTCAACACTATCTTCTACGCAAAATGTTTTTCAATCATTCATTTATCATTTTTGAGTAAATACACGGAAAGAAATTTAAGACAGCTGCTGTCTAGACCACGGTAACGTAGCGCTACTGCCGCTTTGGTATAACAGCAACATCGTTTTGGGTTAACTGTTGTACTTTTTCGGAGGAGAGCGGGTAGCAGCGTTCCCTAGTAGAGCAGCAGCGTTCCATAACTGGGAGAACAGTCGTCATAAATAGTTACTTCTCTCACATGGTCTTAAGGATGATCCTATTATAAAAAAGTTATAGCATAAAATCTCAAATTGAACAAAGTCGAATATCGAGAAGTCTTGAATTTGTCTCGAAAAGTATCGAAATAACCTCATTCGGTTGAAAATTAATAAAAATTTGTTATTTTATTTTTAGAGCTCCATGACGAAAAAAATTTCTCCTGCAGAAATCAATGAAGCACTCAGGCGTTATTTGTCACCTCAATTGGAAATGACTGGACCTTTTCATCGCTGGTCTCTTCGAAGACCTCACTTGAAATTTCTTTCAACTTAAATTGATAATAGTAATCTCTTAAAGATGAAGGGAAGACATTTTTTTTACCTTAAACAAAATGAAAATATGTCCAAAAAATATTGATTAATAATAAGCATGTTCATTTAATTGTAATAAAAATAATTGTAGATCTGGACTTAGTTTTCTTATTTTGACAGAAAAAATAACACTTAAGGGCATGTATTACTTACCCGATCCCTACCTTACCGACATTTTTTTCTCTGTAACGCTACGTCTACATTTATAAAGATATCAAGTTGAAAATTTATAAAATTGGAGAAAATATGCTAATGTATGTTTGTCTGATCTTAAATTTTTGTAAAAATAAAAAAAAATTTTTTGAAAAAATTTTGTTTTTTTAAATATCAATATTTAAGATCAGGCAAACGTACCTTAAGGCTTTAGCTTCATACATAGAAATTTTCAATGTAGTATCTCAATAAATGTAGACGTAGCGTTTTAGAGAAAAAATGTCGGTAAGGTAGGGATTGGGTAAGTAATACATGCCCTTAACAGGGATAAAGAAAACTTCGAAAGTGCTACCTCTAACGAAGACTATACTCAAGAATTTATATTTCCATAAAATATTTTCGACAAGGATTCCTCGCTTCTCAAACATTTTATTTAAATAAACTATAATTTTTTTATTACCGCCTAGATTCGTAGAAAAGCTCTCTGGCTTGCTTGATAGGGGCTAATGGCCAGTTTACTCAACTCTATAATATATTTGAAAATTTTTTTTCACGGCAATATTCACATATTTTTCCGCAAATATATTAACCCATAAAGTCTTTTTTGAGATCACATGCACCCCACGACAATTTTTTTCCAATTTTGGATACCTAAAGTGAGAGGAAGCTGGTTTAGTTGGAGTTTAGATGTTTTCTAGTAGTTTTTTTGAAACTTTTTTTTGACATCCCTAACTTAAATTTTTAATTATATAACCTATATTGCTTTGGAAATTATACTTTCGAGAAGTTTGAAAAAAAATCAAGTCAAAATATCAAATAGTTTAATTTTTATAAAGGTTGCAAATTGGGGTGCACATGAAGCATGTTTGTACTTTTTGTTTTTCAAAAAAAGTATGGACTTTAAAGGTTAAAGTTCAGGAATTCACACAATGACTAATTTTATTTTTGTATCAAGGTGTGAGTAAAGTAGACACACGTGCTTTGCCTTCTGCACCTCCAGTGATGCAAATTCCTGATTGACTGGCATTAGACCAATCACAACATAATGTACCTTTGTGTCCTCCCAATTCTAAAACTTTTCCTTGACTGAATGGTGGAATCTGCAAAAACGAATGATTAAATAAATATCATAGGTACGAAATTATAAAAAAAAACATCTGCCCACTCTGATTTTCCAAACGATCTTATAGAAATAGATAATAATGTCTTAACTAAACATTGAATGTTATTATATTTTAGAAAAAATGTCACTTACTTTATATATATTTCCGCCGCTTTGGGTACAGAGTAACATGTTACTACCACTTTGATCAAAACTAAATAGTTTTCCACGTACAGCATTTTTTTCTATTTTTGCCTTAGTTTCCCACAGTACTTTGCCTGTATGATTTAAACTTCTCTGACATAACTTTCCATCTTCACTCAATGCACAAATATTTGTAAAATCATTTATTAATTCCACATCTATTACTGGATTGGAATAACAATTAAAATTGTCAATAATTTCGTTTCTCCTTAAATCGTGAATTACTATGTTGCCGTTTGAGAGTCCCGTAATTAGCAGTTGTCCATTATGATTGAAAGTAGAACATAGTGCAGTTAAATTTTGTTCCAACGGCAAAGTTCTTTCAATTTTTTTCGTTTTTATATCATACAAAAGTAATTTCCCTTCATTTGAATCTGATAAAGAAACAATAAAATTTGACTCCACAGGATTGCATAATAACTTGAGAATTCGTGAGCCTTCATGTTCAATTTCCCAGATTGTTTTACAATCTCGAGTATCATGTAATTGAATTGAGCCGTGGTTGTCTCCATGTATAAAATATCGTTCGTTCTTTGATATCCAATCCAAGGATGTAACTGCTTTATTAGAATTTACTACTGTTGTAGCAAATGTGCCAAGCGTCCTTCAAAATAAAAAGATAAGTAAATGATTAATTATATATACTGCAATATGTTTGTGAAGCATAAGTAACAAATAAATTATTTTATTACTATTTTGCGAATAAATAATAACCTTTTAACTTTTTACTTATCACAGTAGCTATTGTCATTAAAGAAGGTGAAAAGGTGATTTTTTAAAATAAAATTAGATGAGAAATATATGACAAAAAGTTTGCCCGCTCCGTCGGCACATTCTCAATCATACGCCGTGCACCGTGTTGTGCGCTTCGCGACGGTTGCGCACTTCGGGATGCATGTGTCTATATGTTTTTATTTAAATTACTACAATTTGAAATGCAAACGAAAACTAATTAACTTAAAGCATTATTCTGTTTTGGAACTTTCGAAGCAGTTTTATACTGTGTTTTATACTATCTGTAGGTGTTTTATACGGTGCAGACATCGCTGATTAAGAGAAAGTCAATTTTTTAATAGCTATTTACTTTACAAGACACGAGAGGAGGCAATTATCAGACGAGTGTGAGGTTGGCCATCACATGAGTTGATGAATGCCTCCTTTCGCGACGTGTGAAGTACAAAGCTTTTCATGGCCATTGTAACGAATTTGATTTTCGAAACAATAGTGCGAATTTGCACTAGTGTGCTAGTACCGCCAGAATGGTGGGGAATAAGCTAGCTGGGGTCCCATGAGCTTGTTCAGGAAATATTCTCTCTCTATTCTTCTCTCCTCCTATTGTATCCTAACTTATCGTATCTTATCATATAGTAACCTATTCAATTGTATTCTATCCTATCGTATCCTCTTATACTTTATGCTATCCTATCCTATCTTATCATATAGTGTCTTATTCTATTGTATCCTATCTATTGTATCCCTAATGTATTCTATCCTATCGTATCCTATCTTGATACGATAGAATAGAATACAATAGACAGGATATAATAGGATAGGATACGATAGGATAAAACATTACAGAATACAATAAAATACAATAGGATAAAATACGGTATCATACGATAGGATACAATAAAATTTGATAGGATAAGATACGATAGCATACAATAGGATAGGATACAATTGGATGTAATAGGATACGATATGTTACGATAGAATAGAATATAATTGAATATGATACAATAGGATAGGATAAAACATGACAGGATACGGATACGATAGGATAGAATACAATGAAATGAGATACGACAGGATAAGAGAGAACCTCTGCTTTATTTATTTAGGTATTTTTACTTTTTGTCATACTTTACTTTCCGTACTACTTTTGCAGTACTTTCATTCCTGTACTGTAAATGGCTCCCTTCGAGAAGCTTAACAGGAACCGAAAACCGATGTTTCGTTACACGTGTCATGAAATAGCTATTTACTTTACAAGACGCGAAAGGAGGCAATTATCGGACGAGTGTGAAGTTGGCCATCACACGAGTTGATAATTGCCTGTTTCGCGACGAGTGAAGTACAAAGCTTTTTATGAACACTAACGAATTCGATTTTCGAAACTATAGTTCGAAGTTGCACTAGTGTACTAGTACAGTCAGGATGGCGAGAAATAAGCTGGCTGGGGCCCCGTAAGCGTGTTCGAGAAATACTCTCTCTCCTCCTCCCTCTCACTCCTTTCGTATTCTATCCTATCGTATTCTATCGCATTCTATGGTATCCTATTGTGTTCTATTGAATCGTATCTTATTCTATCTTATCCTATTATATTGCATCCAATCCTATCGTATCCTACTATACGATAGAATAAAATACGACAGGATAGAATTGAATATAATATAATACGATAGGATAAAATAACACAGGATACGATAAGATACAATAGGACAAGATAGTGTAGCGGTGTTTGAATATAGCGCGCTTCTCTTAATATTAAATGAAGTATGCATGTTATACGCGATTATCAAAACCAATCAATTTGTGTTATTTGATTGGTAGAGTGTGGACAAGCGAGCTGGTGTAATTTAGAAAATCATTTACCTATTTATTGCTCGCTTGACCATAGAGCATCTTATGCGCCACTCTCTCGAGCTCAGAGGGATTCTGAGAGGTAAAATCTCTTAGTCTTTTCCTTATGCATTGATTAGTTTGAATAGTGATTGGTTGTGTTATAAGTGGTGTGAATTGTTATTTGTTTCAATGCGGCGCTCATATTATTCGCTTGATTTACTTCGCTTTGCTCATTTTATTTGCTATGTGGATTTGCTTATTTCGCTTACTTCTTATGTGATTTTATCCATTAATATTGTTGTGTGGAGAGATGTTGGAATTGTATATACCAAGGACTGAAAGGTGCGAACCATAACGGCTTTTCCGTCTTCCTAGATGACAGAATCGGAATAATTTGCGACTCTAATTTCTTTGACCATATTAATGTTGATTCCGAATCTGTAGTCAAGTTTAAGAGTGCATCTGGCAGAAAGGTCGTTCTTAAGGGCGTTGGAACCAAGTGTTAAGCTTAAAATTCCATTCTTCATTTTACTGAACAAAAATTATAGATAAATATTTTTTCGCTCTGTAGCGTTCATCTTTTTTTTTTTAAATAAAAGACTGCATACAGAGTGAAAAAATATTTGATTTTGATACTTTTTGCATAAAACGAAGAATTGAAAATTTTACTTTAAAATTTAATATTTTCATTTTATTTTCAAAATATTTGAATTAGATATTTTCTTGCTCTGTACACTTAATTCTATTTATAAATTGATTAATTATACAGAGGGAAAAAATTCTAATTTGAATATTTGTTAAGTAAAATGAAGAAATCGTATTTTTAGATTAGAACTTGATTCCAACATCCTTAAGCGTGAGTGAGTACATTCGCAAAACTCGTCTATTCATAATAGTTTTTTTCCAATTATCTCGATTGTGAATTTCTAATGTGATATTTTATTATGTTTATGATTTGATTGTATATTGTTTGATTGATTTCGCTTTATCTCGTTTCATGTAAAATTGTATCAAGATTTTTCTTATGTCACTATGCTAATTTCGGTTATTGTATTATATTTGACTCATAATTTAAATTGATAACGTCGTACTAACGGTCACATTATTATTTCTTATTATTGTTTATATATAACTACCAGCTGATTTTGACATTAGACGCGTTGGAATTATTTACGTTTGAACTCTATTTATTTCTCTCGCCCACCAAACCTGCCTACCATAACAATTGATAGTATTATTCTTGAATATTCGCCTTTCTTTTAAGTCTCAAATCGAATCTTTTACCTTTTAACAAAGAATAATTAATATTTTTAAATAAAGTAAACTCAAAACTTGTCGAAGATACGCAATATACATGATAAAGATAAACTGCATGTTACAATAGTATAGAATAGTATAGAATACGATTCGATACAATAGGATAGGATACGATAGGATTGAATACAATAGAATAGGATAGGATCAATAGAATAATATAGTATAGGATACTATAGGATCTGATTGGATACGATAGGATAGAATACAATAGAATAGGATACGATAGGATAAGAGAGAGGGGGGGTAGGAAGAGAGAACCTCCGGTTTATTTATTTAGATATTTTAGGATATCTATTTTAAGATACCCTATTTTACTTTCGGTACTTCTTTTGCAGTACTTTCGCTCCTGTACTGTAAAGGGCTCCCTTCGAGACGCATAACAGACACCAAAAATCGATGTTTCATTACACGTGTCATGAAAATAATTTTTCAGTTAAAAAACTTCAAACGCCTTTTTCTCGAAACCACATTTTTACATCCCGTGGGAAAAAAATCTCAAATAGTACACATTTTTTCATGCCAACAAAAAATTTTGCTACCAGATGTTCTTAAATATGTACAAAATATGTAGTTTAAATTTTACAAGAATCGGTCCAGTACTTTTCGAGATTTTCTTCCCACCGTTTGCCCACCCGCTAATTGAGGTGTTGTGTTCAACTGACATTTTGTGTATAAAAAGTATATAAAATAAATTTAAAACATTTTTTAAATGTATTTTAAGAGTGTATTTATGAACTGTCGAATACGCTAATTAATAGTAGATTGTGAAACGAGTGGACGAAGATGGCGATACCAACGTGTGCGAAGTTTGCCACGCGAGCGCAACCATCGTCCACATGTTGCACGTACAACTTTGTCCAACAAGCGCGAGTGACATGCGGCTTAGGAGGCTCGTGGAGAGAGGGTAAAGTTGTCGATTTCTCAAATGATGACGTCACTGTGGTCGAAGTGAGTACTTTTCCCACTACGAGAAATCGACAACTTCTCCCTCTCGAGACGAGCCTTCGAAGTCGCATTTCCCTCGCGGGGGTTGAAGAAAAATATTTTCACAAGAAATCAATGCTTTTTCTCATTAATTTACTTTTTATACATTAAAGTAATTTATAATTATTATATATTATAATTAATACTTAATTCTTATTTTTTAGTTATAGCATATTCGACTTTTTCATAAATTTTTAGTGAAATATTTATTTATTCTTTTATTCTATTTCATTAAATATTTTTTTATAAATCAAGTGATTTAATAAATCAAAGGGAAATGTCAAAGAGAATGGCAAAGGAAAATGGTAAAGGGAATAGGAAAGGGAATGGTAAAGGGAAATTGCAAAGAGGATGGCAAAGGGAATGCTAAAGGGAATGGTAAAGGGAAATGGCAAAGGGGAATGGTAAAAGGAATGGCAAAGGGAATGATAAAGAGAATAGCAAAGGGAAATTTTAAAAGGAAATGGCGATGGGAATAGTAAAGGGAATGATAAAGGGAATGGCAAAGGAAGCAGGTGATACGATTGTAATCTTTGTATCGTTGATTTTCTCGGAAACTATTACTCAGAGAAAAATGTTTCAAACAAAAAATGTGTATGTCGGTGAGATCTACAACTATTTGTTCGAAAAATTAAAAAAAAAATTGCATATTAGCTAAGATAATCGCAAAAATCCATGATTTTTATGGTTTTTCATGGTTTTCACCATGAAAATCTACTAGTCGCTACTTTTCACTATTATCTTCGTAATCCGCGCGTCAATATACATAAGTATACGATGTTTAAACATAATCAGAACTCCACCTTTTCATGGATATTTCTTTGTATATTTAGCATATGAAAATCTTAGTATGCCTATGTTAATCTAGCTATAATTACATGCATTTCCAAAAAAAAAAAACCATACCGACGATAATCAAGTCAAATTTACGATGTATCAAAAAAAGTTTTAAAACTTTATAAACGTATAAGTCTCTTTTTGCTTCGCGTATTCGACTAAAAACCACGATTAAAACAAAAACTACTCATCCTATTGAAAAATGGCCAAAGAAGAACTTGTAGATCTTTTTAAGAGCAATAATTATGTTTCTTATCATTTTCTCTCCATCTCGAGTTATTTGACTCAAAATTTGAATTTTCGATTTTTTAAAGAAATTCAAAAGTTGTTATTAAAAATTTGTTGTTAGTAAACATTTTTTGACTTTTTGAGTACTACAAACATCCGTGCATAGGATTTTTTAATTAAAAAAAAAAACATGGTTTCAAAATTTTCAAAAATGCTTGAACTTTTTAAATTTTTATTCAAAATGACTGGCTAAAGAACGTGACCTTCAATTTAAGACACTAAAAAAGTATACCAAAGGCCAATCAAATAGGTCAATTCTCTCGATAGTTATCGTACTCACAAACTAAAAATCTACATACAGACCCACAGACAGGCAGACCCACAGATAGACAGAAACATTCATAAAAACATGGTTGTCGGTTTCAAGGGGATCCAAAACGTGGACATTTGACAAAAACTCAAAAAGTGCGTTTATTGTGGAATTATATTATCCATCTAATAATTTCGATATCCATGCATATTGCAAGTAGGTATACTCGAACTGTATACTTTGACTGTCCTAACCCCGTTATTGTAGCGCCCCTGGGATCTACGTTTTTCTACATGAGAAATTTTCAATTTCCATCAGCCTTAAAGAAGTCAAAAGAATGTAAAAAATCTTAAAGAAATCAAAAGAACATTAAAAAAATCGAAGCGACTTCAATAAAATTCAAGGTGAATTCATCAAAATTTAATCCTTAAATCCACCCGGGGTCATTTGGACTCAAAAGTTTTTTCAACCGTAAATATTTTTATAATTCTTGCTTCAAATAAGCATTTTTTCACTATATGAAAAATTAAATTTTTTTATATGAGCAAAAGCAGGGCTTTTAGGAACATCCACAGTAAGTTTCATATATACAGTATATACATATATACATATATACAGTAAGTATCTTCAAAACTCGAGAAATGATTTACAGTTTTCTACGCTGGGGCAAAGTGAACCCTGTGTGGCATTTATTGATATTTTTTTGACGAGTGGCCTTTAAGGTCGATTCTAAATAATTCAAAGTGAATTGAAGAGGAATTGAAGAAGATTTTGGGCCAATTCCGAAGAATTTAATAAGAATTCAAGCTGAATTGAAAAGAAGTAAAAACAATTATAAATTGCTTACATCGATAGTATGTGCATCTGAGAATATATTTCTAAAATTTTAAAACCAAATCAAAATTGCTCCTAGACTTTTGAGCATTGACACTGGCGACCCTCGGGCAGATATTATAGTATTATATGAGTACTCCGTGAGAGCTCGCGTTTTATACGGGATTTCCCAACAACAACGTTTTCATTATTTGAGTACATGGTAGATAAAAATCTAATAAACCGATTTCAATGACAATAAAAAAACAATTTTTAAGACGAAGTACTTGTTAAAAAATTCTCATCTTGAAAAAAGAAACTTAGTGAACGGAAATACGTCTGATATTTATGTTTTAAAAGAAAGCTTTTTCAGGAACGATGGCTGACTTATTTTTAATTTTGTCGATCCCACTACTTATTACTACTTACTTTGGTGATGGAGTCGGAATCCACACTTTGATAACTCCATCTGCATCTCCTGTGGCCACACATGATCCACTTGTATTAATTCTACATTGAATAATCGACGTTTTATGCTCAATATATTCATCCTGCAATGAAATACATGGTAACTAATCACCATGCAGAGTGGACGAGTCCTTGGAAGTTACGCACCGAGCCTCGATTATGGCGGCTGGCTCCCTAATTGGCCACCGAGCCCCGACTATGCTCCCTTATTGGCCAGCCGGACTCTGTGCACAACTTCCGGCGAGGGCTCGTCCGCTCTCTGCTGATCACTTATACTGTTATACTCTATATAATTATAGGTAATTTAAAAAACAAAATGTCAAGATTCTTACCTGGCTTAAGAGAACGTAATTAGTTTCGATTTTTTCTTTACTTTTCCTTTCTGTGTCGATAGACGAGTCTCTTTTTCGAGTAAGTCTAGAGTCACAGCTAATGCTTCTTTTACTAACTACTTTGGACTGGCTGAATGAAGACAACCTTCCTTTTACATTTGTTCGTTTCGTGACTGCTATTTCGGGATCTAGCTGCTTTTTGACACAATTTTGCGATTTTCTATTTAATATTGGGCTGGATCCTCCACCTATATTTTTTATTAAATTCCTTAACGTTTTAGGATTTTCTAATAAAGGAGATTCTCTGCAATCAAATAAAAAATGCATAATGAAAAATAAAAATAAATGTTTTTAGTGTTCCAATTTTGAGGACGGTCTCTTGATTAGTTTTTTAGCCTGGAGAATACAACTTTTGTTTTTACAATTATCCTTTTTAGGTGAAATGAGAGGTGCGTAAGTAGTGCAACTTAAAAATATGTTTTGAAAATTATTTTTCACACACAACTTAAACATCAGATAAACATCGCGGGAAATGCAACAGATTCTAAATCTCATTATACTTTTGTTTACTTCTTTTCTAGATTAACAAGTCGCAAAGTGATACAGTGGCTTTTTGAACATTGAACACTAGCTTGGATTAAAACACTGATTGTTTGAACTCTTCATAAACCACACCCCTATTACGCATGTCAAGATGATATTGCAGGAAAGTATACTCAAAATGAGCAGAAAAGAGGGACATTAATCGTTGTGAAAATAAAATTTTTTAAGTCTATATAGATTTTATTTGATTTAAAGAGATATTGAAATTTGACTGTAATTTGATATTTTACATAATTTCAAATGGTTTAAATACGTGGAAATGTCGAAAAATCGTTTTTTGTATATAACTTAAAAAATTGTTTTTTGGAATACGTACTGAGCAATTATATAAAAGTCATCCATAATGGGTAGTTGTTGTGGTGTATATCCTGAATTTACCTCTGTCAAAGAGTCCACTTTTGTAGACTCGCTTAACCTTTGCCTCAGAGCATCATTTTCTTCTTGTATTCTTTTCAGTCTATTTGTATCTTCATCAATGGCAAGTAAAGTTGGTAGAGGCATGCACTAAGAAAAATAAACTTTTGTGAAAAGTTCTTCTGGACTTATATAGACTTATATGTATAGACATTTTCAATCATTCGATAGGACCATAAGAATATTACATAAGGAAATTTTAAATAAATATAAATTCCATATCAGGCTGTCAAATGTTCTTACGAAATTTAATTTTCAGATTTAATTTAATTTAATTTAGATTTATTTTAAATTTAATTTTTATTTAGCTCTCAAATTTCTTGGAATTGTCAGCCTTGTATAGTTTTGAAAATTTAACTATACAAAGTGTGATCGTAACAAAGGGTATGTCACGACATATAAAAATTTCGTGCCTGTGACGGTAAGGGCAAAACAGTGGCACTGCGATCGTCACTCTATACATTTGAATTGCAATCATAGCGAAACACTAATTGTTTACAATTCGGTATTATACAATAGCTTCCGCCCATTTTTATTCACAATTGATTTAAAAAAACTTAAATAAATAAATAAATAATATGACAATTCCTCTCGCTATTTCAAATGTCAGACGTGTGAGGCAGGCCACACCGGTAGAGGCGCGCCAATCGGCACTCTATCGCTGTGGAAGCTGTGGACAAAGCATGGTACAAGTTTTGCTCGTTATTCAATGGGTCGTGGCATACCCCTGATCGTAACAAAGAAAGCTCTCCAAAGAGTGATTGTTGAATGTAATTTTTCACGGCGGATACATTTGAGAAAAATTCTGCATAAACTTATCTAAAGATACATAGTAGGATTAATATGAAATATATGTTGCGCTTACTTGGAAGATTGTGGCAATGAAATTGTGTAACGAGATTAGCATAGTATCTTGCCAATGCTTACTAAAGTGTACAGAGTATACGGGATTATCTTCGGGATTTTTTATGAACGGCAATGCTGTAAAGTTAAAATAATGTTTTCACATTAAATGGGAAGAGTGGATTAGCATACGCTTATGGCATAATTTTTACGTGCAATTAAAACTCACAAAGGGACTTTTAGGTATGGTTTCTTTTGTTTGAATTAATATTCCCTTCAATGAAAGGTTCGTACCAGAGGTTTTTTGAAAAAAATCAAGAAGAGGCAATTTTGAGCAATTTTCAAGATAAATGCATTTTAAGATTTGCGAACCGTTGGTATTCGAGCTGTTGTAAAAGTATTTCGAAGCTCTGGTAGTTCCCTGGTAAAAGGCTTGAATAAATATTACCTATATCTATATTTTTCACTAATCAAGAATATCAGTGATCAAAAAAAGTAATTTTTAACTTAGATGTGGTAATTTTAATGATTGTAGACAAATATTTGTAGCGTAGCTGCATATTTAAAATATTTTCACACGCTCGATAATCTGAAATCAAATAATACATTCTCTGATGAGAATGTAAAAATAAAATTGTTTTTGTTATTTTATGAGCCCCCAGGTAACGCTGTCGAGCTTTTTCTTCCTTTACTGATTTTTCAAGTTTTTGGTGAATTTGAAATAACAGTCTCCACCGGCTTCGAAAAGTTTTGGGAAATCGATTTAAAGTAAAACTAGCTTACTTTTCAATGAAATACATTAATCATATAGTCAATTGATTTGTTTCGATGAAAGGAATATTTATTTTCTTAATATCAGCTTGTTTTGAATATTTCAGAAGTTTTAGTAGAAAAATCAATTTTACGAAAATTATAAAAGTACACGAAACTTGCAAAATTAAATAAAATGATTAAAACGATATAATTTTATTAAATGTTATTCAAAAATGGAATAAACAAGTATTTTGATAAATACATTTTTTTTAAAGTACAGATAGCGAGAATCGGACGTGCAACCTTGTGACTATTAGAAGGAAGCTATCGACGCTATGAAATACTTTTACAACAGCTCGATGACCGTCCGTTCACACTTTTAACAATGCATTTTTTTCGACAATAGGTCAAAATTGCGTCTTCTTCATTTTTCTCAGAAAACTTCTAGTACGTACCTTTCATTGAGAAGAGTATCAATAAATAATAAGAACCATACCTGAAAGGTCCCCTTGTCAGTCAATCAGTTGAAAATTTTCACATACAATCACGTCATGTGAACGGCTGAAAGGAAAGAGTGGATAAAAAAATTTCGTTTTTAAAAGTGGGATAAAAATTCTTGAGAGTAAAAATGAGACAAAATGAATTCTCAGAGCAAAAACGAAACAAAATTGTTTTACTGCAAGAACGGAATATAACCTTCTTTCGCGTAAAAATGGAATATAAACAACTTCTCCGAACAAAAACGGGATATGTGAGCACACGAATCGAGGGAGGGTATACCGTATACCCATATACCTCACATATCCCGTTTTTGCTCGGAGAATTTGTTTATATTCCATTTTTATTCGGAAGAAGGTTATATTCCGTTCTTGCAGTAAAACAATTTTGTTTCGTTTTTGCTCTGAGAATTCATTTTGTCTCATTTTTACTCTCAAGAATTTTTATCCCACTTTTAAAAACGAAAATTTTTTTATCCACTTTTTACTTTCAGCAGTTCATGTTTACAAATAATAAAAATATTTACAGGTAAAGTACTAGCGATTTTTATGTACATCTTAATTCAAGAATTAAAAGAGCTCCGAAAATTTTAAGAAATAAAAAGAATTCCAGGTTAATAAAAAAAAATAATTTGAAAAAGATCTAGTGGTTCTTGAATTATTTTAAAACAATATAACAGCGACCACAAAAAAACTTTACAGTGGTACAGTAGAATGCACGAATTGTAAAGTTACTAATCACTTACAATTATAATTATTATTATCATCATGACTTTAACTCTTGACTTCATTTGAGCAAATTTCAGGTTATATTATTGTATTTTAAAGTAGGCAACCATTTTTGTATATGTGTTCATACTAGCCCCACGCACGGGAAGATCAGGCGCGTGTGTACTTCACGAAAAATTTTCTTATTTTGCCTTACATTATTATGGTCTCCTTATTTCTATTCTCCATGGTTTTTTCATTCAACGTATTTCAAATAGCAAATAACAAAAATTTTCAGTTCTTTTATTTTTTATTTATTATTTAGGCATTTTTTTTGTTGAATTTTCTTGAAAAGTTTCAAATTTCAAATTTTTAGCCAAATAACGTGATATCTACATATAACAGTATCAATAACATAATTATTGTTCCTAAAATGTAAAAGAGTCAACGTATGAAAAATATACCTTTTTTAACACCTTACCTGATTTAAAAAACTATTTTTTTTTTATTTTCTTGAAATATCAAAAATAAAAATTTTTAGCTAAATAATGCGAGATACAGAGAACAATATCATAACATAAGTATTGATCTTAAAATGATCTACAAATTCTCAATTAATTATTTTTTGATAGGATGAGTAGTTTTCTTTATAATCTTAAAAAATATTCTTTAAAATAGCCGAGTGCTAAGCGCGCAATAATAAAGTAATCAGATAATATGCAAAAGAGGAAATTATCTATATGGTTTTTACATTATCATCAGAGAAAGTATTAGGTTTGTGTAGAATTTTACCAAAAAGTAGATTTTTTGCTTCCTCATAGGGGAACTTTTGTTTTCGATACATTTTCTAAGATTTTTAAAATCGTTTAATTAAACTTTCCTCACGTAATAAATGTCTAATACAAGATTCTAATCAATTGTCCGGATGTATGTGTGTGTGTGGATGTGTGTAAAGATGTCGTCATTTTTTTCGCCCTATTAACTTAAAGACAGTTGTGGATAAATTGATGAAATTTGTACGGTATATTGGCACCACCAATATCTCCAAATGTGCCAAAGGATTTTACAAAATATTGAATTTTAATATTTTTATGTAGCTTTTTAATTTTTAAAAAATTTATTTTTCCACTATAACTTCTTAAATAATGAAAATTCAAAGCTTATGTAAAGGAAAGAAAGATTCCTTGCGTAAAAAAAAATCGATTGACCTGTATGATTAATGAATTTTATTGAATTTTAAGAAAATTATGATTATATCGTTAATGCTTCCTCTATGAGGAAGCAAATTTATTTGCAACATTATCATAATGAGGAAGCAAAGTGCTCAAAAATGAGCACACAAAAATATAAATATAGTTAAATGGAACACCCGAGATCGAATTCACAATTAGTTTTAAGACTTAAAAAAAATGATCATCATATTAAAAAATGGTTAAGGGAGAATTTGTATATGTTTTTAAGATAAATAAGTGTTTTTATAATTTTATCTATATCTCGCGTTATTTGGCTAAAAATTTGAATTTTTTATTTTTAAAGAAGGTTTAAATGTCGAGTGCGATAGAACCTTAAGTAAATTAGTTTTCTTCTTCATTTGAAAATAAATTAATTTTAATAGAAGTACATAGCAACGATGAAAGTTGGTAAGCGAATGAAAGCGCGCGAACTGTGATGAGAATGTGCTTACAATGGCACCCCTAGTTTTTTTTTGTTTCTTAGTGGAAAATATTTTATACGAAAATTTTTATTTCGACATGATATTTAAAATTTCGGAGTTGTGAATTTTCAAACTTTTCACGCTCGAAAAATCTACCTCCAAATACTTGTGTATATGAAAAAAAGAATTCTATAAAAAAAATAAGTGGCTGCTGTAAAATTTAGGATTTTCTCTCAGCTTTTCAATGAGCATTACAAGAAATTCATTAGATCAATTGTTTATAAAAATATGGCCAATTTTTATAAACAAATCATTTTTTTAACTTTGGAAGTAATTTTAAAAATTTTTTAAAGTTTTTAATTAAAAAAATTTTTTTTATTAACAAATGTAATTCAGACACTTTAGTCACTACACCCAAAATTTGGGAATGGACTGTAGAAAATTGTGCCTGTAATAAATTTTTGAATATTAGTTCTTGTGCTCAGACCACGCACGATCGTGCTCGATGTTCGTTTGCGTGGCCAGATGAGGCGATTGCTTGTGGTCTGAACGCAAAAGTTAAAGTTCAAAAATTTATTACAGACACAATTTTCAACGGTCCATTCCCAAATTTTAGGAGTAGTGACTAATGAGTTTGAAGTACATTTTTCAATAAAAAAAATTTTTTAATTAAAAAAATTTTTAAAATTTTAAAAATTACTTCCAAAGTTAAAAAAATGATTTGTTTATAAAAATAGGCCATATTTTTATAAAAAATTGGTTTAATGAATTTCTTGTAATGCTCATTGAAAAGCTGAGAGAAAATCCTAAATTTAACTACAGCCTCTTATTTTTTTTTATAGAACTCTTTTTTCGTATACGCAAATATTTAGAAGTAGATTTTTCGAGCGTGAAAAGTTTATAACGGTATGAGATACAGTCATTTCATCATGCCTAAATATAGGCATCCATCATTACACAAGTCGGCACGGCAGAACACCGACAGGTACCCATTAGACTCAATTGAAAATTATTGATCCAATTTGGTACAGGTGTAATTACGCTAGGAGCGTACTAGAAACCACTCTCCCATAAACGACATAGAGTAGAAAGACCACCACTGGTGGTCTTCAATCCATAAACCAGGCCAGTGTCTCCAGATCGTGGGATTTTTTGGCCCCCACTCTACGACCCACGAGTTCATGCTATCATTCTCTATCAATAGGTTCGTGACTGTTGCTAAAGAGAGAAAGCATGAGCTCGTGGGTCGTAGAGAGGGGGCCGAAAAATCCCACGATCTGGAGATACTGAGCCAGTCAGTATGTCAGAGCCTTGTAAGTTGATCCAAGCTGAGGTTTCTTTTATTAATTCTTTCTGTTAGCCTACCCTGGTGAGGGGTAATTTTTTGTTACACCAGTGCACGCAGTTCCAAGCTGCTGGTGTTCTACTTCTCATTTTCTCGCTATTGTATTTTTGTTAAATTGATTTCTCGCCATTTGTGATTTGTGATTTAAATTTGATTTTTCGCCATTATCTCTCGCGGCTTAAATGTGTTATCTCGCTTTCAGTTCTTCGTGCACGCTGTACCAAGCTGTGGAAAACCGGTAATATTCGTCGTTTAGAGTCGTTTCTTTTCGCAAAAAGGGGAAATTTTGATTATTTCGTATAAAAACTAGGCCGCGGATCTTCGTATTGCGATCGTGTTGCGTGTTGCCGAATTCTAAACTAACTTAAAGTAAAATTGCGGATCTCTCATGAACATGGGAAAATAAATTGTACCGACTGAGTATTCGCGAGTGCTATTAATAAATGTTCTCTCTCACTCGTGAGCTCAGTTAGGGACATGAAAGAACTTTGATTAAAAACTTGAATTTGTAATTACGAACTCTGAACAATTTGATTTATCGAACTTTGTCAAATAACCACATTTTTGTGTTAAAATGTATAAATATAGAATTTGCTGATTGAAAGAGGTGTGATTAATAACATAAAATTATTATTGTTAATTATCTTACAGTGTTGTCGTTCGTTCGTATTGCGAAGAATAAACTTAGTTTATATCGAGTCATTTATTGAAGAATTAAATTTGCATTATATAGAATCTTTCCGCAAACGGGCGACGATAACTCTCTAAGTTTTCGCTTGCTTTATCTTTGAATAAATGATCTTATTTTGGTTAATTGTTTGCGCATTTATTTGCCTCCCTCGAGACAACCACCCACACCCGAACGACAACAGGTTTTTTAGCCTATAAGAGGGCATAAGTCTTTATTTTCAGGTGCATATTAATTATTCTAGAATTAATTTAGAGTAGAATTTGTTTAAGGGGTTATTCTACTTTATAAGCTGAAAAAAGAGCTATTTTTGAACATTTTTTTTGAGTATATCATGAACAATATGGAAATAAATATTTTTAGGTATGATAAAATATGTATTAAACTACAAAAAAATTTTTTTATTAACTTTATTCAATGTTTATATTAAAAATAATAATTGTGCGTAGGCTTCTCAAAATCAAAAGGGTACACGGTACCAGGGATATCTCTGTAACGGCTAGCTGAAAAAAAAAAACCAAAGTGGATTTGCTTCAGTATTACTAAAACTAGGTCTGTTGCCTATAATAATTAATATTTATGAAAAAATAACAAAATGGCGGACAAAAATTAGAAAAAAATGCTTTTTTTGCACTATTTTTTTTTAATTAGTAAAAATGTTATTTTTTAATATATTATAGGCAACAGACCTAGTTCAATATGTGTAGAATGTGTGGTTTAAATTTTATAAGGATCGGACGAATAGTTTTCATAAAATCCTTGGTACCGTTTTAAAAACGCTGTTTTGAGAGAAACGCGTCTAAAACAATAACAATACAATAAAATAAATAATAAAAAACAATTTTTTTTACGTATTTTAAGACATGTTTTATCATACCTAAAAATATTTATATTCGTATCTTTCTTGACATACTCAAAAAAAATGTTGAAAAATAGCTCTTTCTTTTAAGCGTTTAAAGTAGAATAACCCCTTAAGGGCATGTGATACTTTACCATAAAAGCAAATTAGTTATACCAATTATACATTCATTATAATAAATATTTTTAGCTAATAAGTGTCAATAAACCTTCATCTACATGATACGAACTCTTATTAGGTAAAAATATTTATTATTATGAATTTATAATTGGTATAACTAATTTGCTGTTATGGTAAAGTATCACATGCCCTTAAGAAGCACTGGTGAGACCAGTTAACGTTACAAGTTTGAAAATTCACAACTCCCAAATTTTAAATATCATGTCGAAATAAAAATATACGTGTACAATATTTTCGATCAAAAAACAAAAAAAATATTTCGCGCGAAACAAATTTTTGATTGTAAATTTTGTATAAAAAGGCCCATATATTTGCACCTTTTATCTCAAGAACAGATTGATAATAGAGTGGGTCAGAAAAACTAAAAATTGGCATTTCAATTTGGGACCAACGGTAAAAGGTGTATTTTTATACAAAAATTTCCTGAAAAAAAAAACTTTTTAAATGGAATAACTTTAACGCCTGCGTAAAGTGGAAAATTTACCGCGTTTGAGCTCGTAAAATTATATTATAGATGAAATAAATCGTGCTGTTAACCCTTAAAGCGACCACGTATCTCAGATTATCATCAAGTACATATAGGGTCTTTGGAACCCCTAATTAGAAATGCTTCCAACAGTATGAATAATTTTAAATTTTGACTTGGAAAAATTTCCGAAGACTCCTTTAGAGTAATTTTATGAAAAATCATCGTTAAATTGGCCAAAAATTAGATTTTTTCAATTTCAATATTTAAAACTAAAATTTACTTTTGCCTACAGAAGTGCTGTACAATTTAGCAATAGATGCTTGGGATTTTAAAATACTTTTGAATTTTGAATTGATTAAACTTAATGTCATGCGTATTATAATAAAACCATACCAAACCATTCTTTCCATTCGGGATGTCCTTGTAATTCTTGAGCCATTTTGATAAAAAATTCTTGGATGCGATCTTGTTTGTTGTTTACTACAGCATTTACAAGATACATCTTTAAAACAGCATTTTCTAATTTCTTAATACCAGGCACAAAATGATTGTCTAGTCGTGAGAACATCCTTGTATCCAAATGACCCCAAAGCTCGCGCAAGGAACCGAGGTCATAATTGTATACATATTGCATTAATTGATCAACTATTTTGTCTACCTGCATAAAAACGAAATCTTATTAAGGCTGTTGGACCAAGTGCCAACATCAAAATTCAATCACTTCATTTCACTCAATAAATATTATAATTAGATATGTTTTCGCTCTTGTATAGACATTCTCTCTTTGAAAATAGAAGGGTGCCTATAGAGCGAAAAAATATTTACTACTACCATAATACATTTTGAATATAACAAAGAGTACCGCAGAGCGAAAACTAGCTGTGAATTCGATCTAGGGTCTTTCAGTTAACACTATTTATATTTTTCTTGTGCTCAGTTGTTGAGCACTTGATTCCTCGTTCCTCATTATGATAAATTTGCAAATTAATTTGCTTCCTCAATAGAGGAAGCATTAACGATTTTTATATATAAAAATGAAAATTTTCAAAATCTCATACAGGTCAATGGATTCGTCTTGACGTAAGGAATCTTTCTTTCCTGTACATAAGCTTACAATTTTTATTATTTGAGGAATTGTAGTCGAAAAATCAATTTTACAAAAATTATAAATGTATATAAAAATTTTTAAATTAAATATTTTGAAAAATCCTTTGGCACGATTTCAAATATTGGTGGTGCCAATATACACTACAAATTTCATCAATTTATCTACACTGAGAGAAGGCATTTAGTAACTCGTTTAGTAGACGATTGTTTCGTATATTATACTATGCATTTGGTGTCAAATACTACACGCCGTTTGGTTCTGTTTAGTAAATGCCACTCAGTGTACAATTTTCTCGTGCGAAAACGAAATGCCCTGGAGGATTTCACAAAAATGTTAGAATTTTAATTTTTGAGCGTTATATCTATATATGCAATTTCACTGTGCATCTTTTTTTCTTCTGGAAAAGAATTGTAGCTTTTTTATTTTTTAAATGAAACCCAAAAAACTTATTTTTTTTTAAAATATCGATTTTAATCCTTTTTTGGATTATGTGCTTTCGGATGTCCTTCGATTGATACAGCAATAGGAATTCAAAAATTTTTATTAATTTTTATCTGATGTTCAGCGTGAATCGGACGTTTGTAACTTCAAGCGTTTTGTTTATTAAGGGAATTTTAAATAAGCAAAAATTACTTGCGTCAAAAATGCGGAGTAAACTATAATAAACTTTTTTAGAAAGTATTAGATCAAAATATTTAATAGTTTAGAAGTAGTTATGATTTTATTTCATTAAGCGCTGAAGTTTTCGAGCGAACAATGTACTCTACAATATTCAAAAATTTCTTGTAGCAATCTTATCCGAATTAATCCGAAGTCTATTTAAAATCAATCCGAACCTTTAATCCGAATGAATCCGCTCAATCAGAATTTCCAGTGAGAATGGATCCGGATTAATGCGGTCTATGAAAATCAATCCGAATGATTCCGAAAAATTTGGATTCATTCGGATTGACCGAATTTATTCAGAATGAAAGGTCGAATTAATTTTGATTAATTCGGATTGACCGGATTCATTCGGATGAAAGGTTCGTATTGATTTTGAATAGGCTTTGGATTAATTTGAATTGAAAACTTCTTTCAGATTAAATCGGACTGAAACTATTTGGTTCGGATACAAATATCGGATTGATTTTGAATGAATTTCAATCCGTTGGCGACTTGAACTTGATTTCTATTGATCTATTTTTTTAACGCAGTGTGTTTATTCCTCAACGCACCTTGATGAAAAGAAAAAAATTAAACCCATAGAATTAATCAAAAGAAAGTCGAACATACGAATTTAGCCAACATGCAACATTTTTACAACCTATGCTTCAATTACTATCACGAAAATGACAAGATTTACTTAGATTTTATCAAAATTACTGCCACAAAAATGACTTTTCACCTGTCATTTTTCTGTCAAGCAAAATTACTATTACTAATTAATTAAATTACCTATATTAACCCTTATGTAGACAACCGGGTACCCACCGCGTTACAATTTTATCGATTATTTTTTGAAATAAAAAAATAAATGTGACTTATTTATTTGGAAATGAGTTTTATTATTAATAAATATGAGAATTATGAGAAAATGACAAAATGTCATTTTTTTACTTTAGATTTTAAAGCCACAAAAAATAAACGGATTTAAGGCCATGTAAGACTTACCCGATCCCTACCTTATCAACCTTTTTTTTCTCTGCAACCTTACATGTACAATTATTGAAATAACAAATTTAAAATTTCTAAAATTAAAGAAAATATGCTAAGGTATGTTTATCTGGTCCTAAATTTTTATAAAAATAAAAAAAATTTGTTTGACAAATTTTTTTATATAAATGTCAATATTTAGGACCAGATAAACGTACCTTAATGCTTTAGCTTCAATTTTAGAAATTTTCAATTTGATATCTCAATAAATGTAAAAGTTACGTTGCGGAGACAAAAATGTCGGTAAGGTAGAGCTCAGGTAAGTCTTACATGGCCTTAAGTGCCGTTTGGCAGGGAAGTGTTTCTCGATGTGAAAAATGGGGGTTAGTATCTATTTTTCGAAAAAGCTAATTTCTTTGGCTAAAATGGTAAAGTTTCGGCTAACCTAACCTGAAACCTAACCCTAGCCGAAACTTTTCCATTTTAGCCAAACAAATTATTTTTTTCACAAAACACATACTAACCCCCATTTTTCACATCGATAAACACTTCCCTGCCAAACGACACTTAAATCCGTGTATTTTTAGCGGCGTTAAAATTTAAAGTAAAAAATAACATTTTTTCCGTCGCTCCAACAGCCTTAAACACCCTGCTGGAAGTAAAGATATATAAATCTTATCCCTTCCTATCTCCTTCTATCTCTAAGATAGAAAGAGATAAAGATTGCTTAACCCTTTCTATCTCTCGCCTATCCCCGCTACCTCTTTCTATCTCTGTATCAATCCAAATCCACGCTTATCTCTTTGAATCTCCTCTTTTCTATCCCTTTCTATCTCTTGTCTATCTCCGCCTATATCTTTCTATCTCATGTTTATCTCGGCTTATATCTTTCTATCTCATGTTTATCTCGGCCTATCTCTTGTCTATCTATACCTATATCATTCTATTTCCTTGTCAATCGTCGTTCTCTCTTATCTCTTTCAATCCACATTCACTCTTATCACTTTGAATCTCCTCTTTTCTATTCCTTTTTATCTTTTGCTTATCTACATCCATGCCTATCTCTTTCAATCCTCACTTATCTACCTCTTTCAATCTATTATATATTTCCGTCTATCTTTTTCTATCTCCTTTTCAATCAAACTTTGCTCTATCTATTTGAATCCGCACTTTTCTATCTCTATTTATCTTTCGCCTATTACAGTCTATCTCTTTCTGTCTACATGTTACTCAAAATAGCTCTTAACTATTTCAATCCTCTCTTCTCTATTCCTTCGTATCTTTGGCCTATTATTGTCAATCCCTTTATATTTCCTTGTTACTCTCAGCTCGCTTCAATCTCTTTTAATCTCTAGTTCTGTAACTCTTTCTATTCCTTTCTCAAACTCAATTCTTTTCTATTTCTCTGAATTCCTACTTCTCTATTCTTTTCTATCTCATGCCTATTCTTATCTATACCTTTCTATAATTTTGTCAATCAAAATTCGCTTCTATCTCTTTTAATCCCAACTTTTCTATTCCTTTCAAACTCGCCGAACCTCATCTATTCGTTTCTATTTCCTTATAAATCTAAATTCACTCCTATGTGTTTCAATCCCTTAATTTCTATCCCAACCTAGTTCTAAACTTATCTATTTCAATGTATTCTTATCAGTCTCAGCTTAAATTTTTTCTATTCAAACAAATCTTTGTCTATTTAATTTCGGTTTAAATATTTAATTTAAAAAAACTATTTATTATTTGCAATTATTTGAGGGCATATGGGAGGCGTAACCATAGCCATATGAAAATATCGATAATTTTTTAAATAATGAATATTTAAAATACAAAATAATAGAAAAAATAGAAACAAAATTGTTTCTCTGCATTGTATAAGGGTTAGAAATGAGGAGATTAAAAGAAAGAGATTATACAGTGATTATGACGACTGACAAGGAGATTGAAAAAGGTAGGGATTGATAAACATAAGAGATAGATAGGGATAGAGCTAGATTGGATGAGTAATATTGGTTTTTACAACATAACTTTAAAGTCCTTCGTTAGCTCAGTGGATTAAGCGCTCGACTGTGGATTCGATGCACATGAGTTCGCGTCCCTATAGATGCAGATTTTTCAGTGATATATACGTTAGCGGTAAGATTATAATAATATTTATGTATAAAATATTGTATTTAGAAGATTAATATGCGTATTTAAAATATTAAAATTAATAAGTTAGTCAGGGAGAGATAATCGTAGGGATAGCAAGGGATAAAAATTTCTGGCGTAGGAAGATAGATTTAGGGACAGAATGAAATTCAAATTTTTCCTGCGTAGAAATAGAGTGAGAGATAGAAAGAGATAGATATTACACAGGAATAGACTGAGGGATAGAAAGAGATAGCGTTTTGGGGATGCAAATCGGCTACTTGAAAGAGATAGAAAAGTTCTATCCCAAAATTTCTATCTCTTTCTATCTTTTTACTTCCAACAGGGCAGTGCAGGTTAATAAATAAATAATTGCAATAATTTGCAAGTTGAAAATCTATCATTTCTTAGTAGTTTGCATGTTAATAATAAACAATTAGACATTTATTCAGTGTAATCGGAACATAATACTTTTCATGACGAATGTTCATCGCATACAGGAAAAAACTGTTATGGACGTGATAACCCAGTAAACGAAAAAAATTCAAAATTAATTTTTGTGCCAGGACTTATCAATTCGTTTTGTGGAACTTTCCGGATTCATGCGAATTTTGTTTAGGTCGTAATGACGTCCAATCCATATTTCAGGAATAGAAGAAATACCTAATTTTATCTGTATCAATTCAGTCATACTTTATTTTAAGGTTATTTTTTTTTGGTCAGATATTTTTTTATAGGTTATATCTTTGAGAATTCTTCATTTAGACTTAAATAGAATTTATGCAAAAATTAAATCAATTCTGTTGAATATGAATATGGATTCAAATGTGCCCAATTCAAAAAATGGAATTATTATGAGCATTCTCATGAATCCTAAAAGTTCCACAAAACGGATTTATAAGTCTTGGAACATATATTACTTTTAATTCTTTTGAATATTTTTCGTTTAATGGGAACCACAGAAATAGTAAAATACGGTACAACTACAATTTATGGTTTCCTCTACCACGATTGTGGTTTCCACAACCACGAACAAAGATATTCTTTGCCACGACTATTATGTGACAATAACCACAGTTATTTGGCAACTATTATTAAGGCTGATGGAATTTTAAAAACACTAATGTAGAAAAATTTAAATTCCAGAGGCGCAACAATCACAAGGTCATGGGTGTTAGGACACCCAGACAGTAATTCAAGTACACCTACTTGCAATATACGTGAATGTCCAAATTATTAGACAGATAATAAATTTCCAAACTAAACGCACTTTTTTGGGGTTGGGATTCCTTGTAACATTATCATCAGAGAGAATGTATTAGATTTGTGTAAAATTTGACCCCCCAGTTTTCAGCAAATGTCCACGTTTTGGGACCCCCTGAACCCGAAAAAGATGTTTTTACGAATGTGTCTGTCTGTCTGTGTGTCTGTAGATTTTTAGTTTGTGAGCTCGATAACTTTCGAAAAAATTGACCGATTGGATTGTCCTTTGGTATACTCTTTAAGTGTCCTAAACTGAAGGTCAAGTTCGTTGGCCAGTCATTTTGGATAAAAATTTAAAAAACGAGAATTTTGAAAATTTTTGAAACCACTTTTTTTTTTATTTAAAAATTCTAATGACGGAAGTTCGTAGTACTCAAAAAGACGAACCATTTTTCTTAATGACTTTTTTGGATAAAAAAAAATTGAAAGACTTATAATATTCTGAAAATCCAAAAAAAATGAAATAAAACTTGAATTAGAAGTCAAACAACGCACGATATGAAAAACAGTCTAAAGATGAAAAATGTTTCTTTTTGAACACTCTATAGGATAGGCATAATAACTTTCTGAATTTCCTTAAAAAATCTAAAATTCAAATTTTCAGCCAAGTAACGCGAGATAAAGAGAAAATGATAAGAAAGATAATTATTGGCCTTAAAAAGATCTACAAGTTCCCCTTGGACCATTTCTCAACAGGATGAGTAGTTTTCGTTTTAATCATGAAAAACATTGTTAAATAAAGCCGAGCGCGAAGCGCGAGTGCCCTAATGAGAATGTGCTCCTTCAAGTCGATAGAACCTTAAGTAAATTAGTTTTCGTTCGCATTTCATTTCATTTTGTAGTAATTTAAATAAAAAAATCTGCCCGCTTACGCGGGCACATTCTCATACACACGTCGCGCTCCGTGTTGCGCGCTTCGCGGCGCTTGCGAACGTCGCGACGTTTGCACCTATTTATTTTTCAATTACTACAAAATGGAATGGGATGCAAACGAAAGCTGATTTACTTAAGGTTCTATCGGCCTTAAGGAGCACATTCTCATCAGGGCACTCGCGCTTCGCGCTCGATATTTAATTTGAACCTCGCGCTTTGCGCTCGGCTTTATTTAACAATATTTTTCATGATTAAAACGAAAACTACTCATCCTGTTGAAAAATGGTTCAAGGAGAACTTGTAGATCTTTTTAAGGCCAATAATTATGTTTCTTATCATTTCCTCTGTATCTCACGTTACTTGGCTCAAAATTTGAATTTTAGATTTTTTAAGGAAATTCAGAAAGTTATTATGCCTATCCTATAGAGTGTTCAAAAAGAAACATTTTTCATCTTTAGACTGTTTTTCATATCGTGCGTTGTTTGACTTCTAATTCAAGTTTTATTTCATTTTTTTGGATTTTCAAAATATTATAAGTCTTTCAATTTTTTTTTTATCCAAAAAAGTCATTAAGAAAAGTTGTTCGTCTTTTTGAGTACTACGAACTTCCGTCATTAGAATTTTTAAATTAAAAAAAAAAGTGATTTCAAAAATTTTCAAAATTCTCGTTTTTTAAATTTTTATCCAAAATGGCTGGCCAACGAACTTGACCTTCAGTTTATGACACTTAAAGAGTATACCAAAGGACAATCCAATCGGTCAATTTTTTCGAAAGTTATCGTGCTCACAAACTAAAAATCTACAGACACACAGACACACAGACAGACAGACAGACACATTCGTAAAAACATCTTTTTCGGGTTCAGGGGGTCCCAAAACGTGGACATTTGATCCACTAGGCACTAAAGGTCCAATTTCAGTTTTTTTGATAGAATCTCAAAGAAAGAAATTTTGAATAAACCTCTGTTACTATCCAGTTTTTCGGAAAACCACTTTGATTGTGATAAACGAGCACGAGATTATTTCATGCTAAAACCGGCGGACATTTTAACTTCCATGATGGAAGAAACTAAATATTGACAGCTGACACAAGCTACGAGGTGACCAGTCTCCTCGCAGTTTGTTTCAGCTGTTTCTTCCATCATGGAAGTTAAAATATCTGCCGGTTTTAACACGAAATAATCTCGTGCTCGTTTATCACAATCAAAGCAGTTTTTCGAAAAACTGGATAGTAACAGAGGTTTGTTTAAAATTTCTTTCTTTTAATTGCTACCAAAAAAAAAATGAAATTGGATCATTTGTGCCTTCAAGATCTCACGCTAAAATTAAGCTGACTGATTTGTGTTTCTCCACAGATTTTGACAGTTTTTGGCAGTTTGTTGACAATTTTTACTTTCAAATTCCATCGCCCTTAAATAGTTGCCACATAGCTGTGGTTGTTGTCACATAATATTTGTGATTGTGGTAACCATAATCGTAGTTGTGTCAAACAAAAATGATTAGTTATATCATTTCTGTGGTTGTCAAAACCATAAAGTTTTTTCCGTGTAGGTTTTGCAAACAGGTTTGATCTTCAAACGCACAGTCGAATCACGTTACCTTGAAAATAGCATAAATAGTTTCTACTTATGTTTATTTAATAAAATGGATTGGTTTAAGATGATTTTAATCATATTCGTACTCAAGAAAGAAAAACGAAAGGTGGGTACCCGGTTGCCCAACAACGTGAAGAAAGTTGGTGATCTACATGAGGGTTAAACATTTTTTACGGATGTTAGCGGATCAACTTTTAATTGCAAAATTCGATTTCCTCGTTTTGCTTAACAAATATTTTTTACCTCTAGAGTGGGGTGACCAGAAGAACTATTTTAATAGTATAGTACAATATTTTAGCTCCATGTTCTAGTCTACTTATACTATTTTTGAAATAGTTTTAATAAATAGTTTTTTTCTACTTTTTTCATAAAGCCATCTGGTGATTTTACTCTAGAGCGATACTCGTTTTAAAGGGCCTTAGATAATCGGAACTTAGAAAATTTTTTAGGTGCCCCCAATAATAAAGACGGCCCTGCCTTGGTATTTAATTTAAAGAGTAGATTTCGGGATAAATAAAATAAACTTACCAAATATTTCGGGTCTGACGAAATCCTAGAGTACATCTTATAAAAAATGCATCGCGTTTTTCTTGAGAAAATGAATATTTTCTCAGAGAAACAGAGAAATGCATACCGAGCAGACAAATCGCGAGAAATTGATGACGATTTTCAAAGTCACTCCACTTTTCACTATTTTATTAACACAACACCGACACTAAATAAAAGAAAACGTTCTGCACAGAGTCCTTCCACAATATAAACTTTCAAACTCTGAAAGAAACTTTGCAGAACTTTGCGACATAAAAATTTGTCGCGTCAGGAACTTTTTTGATACCATTTGACATGTCAGAATTATGACAAAGATAGAGGTCAACCATCTTTAAGTAAATGACACTTACGTTCAAACAGTGCAAACAGGCATTTTCGGAACTAAAATGATGAATTTCAGATGGTTGATCAATTTCAAATGGTATCAAAAAAGTTCCTGACGCGACAAATTTTTATGTCATAAAGTTCCGCAAAGTTTCTTTCTGAGTTTGAAAGTTTATATTGTGGAAGGACTCTGTGTAGAATGTCTTTTGAAGTGAAACTTCTTCGCGCTCGTCTTGGGGGTAAAAATTTATTTACCATTCGATATTCTCGACAAAATATTCATTTTGTCAAGAAAAACGCGATGCATTTTTATAAGATGCACTCTAGGATTTCGTCAGACTCGAAATATTTGGTAAGTTTATTTTATTTATCCCGAAATCTACTCTTTAAATTAAATACCAAGGCAGGGCCGTCTTTATTATTGGGGGCACCTAAAAAATTTTCTAAATTCCGATTGTCTAATGCCCTTAAAATGAAACGAATAGAACTGAGGTTACAGAGCGAACAAATGTATAATTTTAGTGAGTTTTGAGTAAGAGAAAGAATTATGAGGAAACCTATGCTAAGAATTTAATAGTTTCATTGTATGCAAAATGTATAATAAAAGTAAACATTCTTTTTACTCTGCACACATAATTCCATGTAAAAAATATCTCATTACAATGTTTCTTGAGTCTTGAGTGAGCTGAAGAAAACGAATGTTTGAGGTTAAAACTTAGATTCAGCACCCTTAAATTTTGTATTTCATTCATACTCCTTACCCGAAAGCCTTTCTCTTTTTCTGCCTTCAAATCAATGTCAAAAGCTTTAAGTGTTTGACTGAAACCTCTAAAGAGCAAATATTCTTTAACCTGCTCATCCACATATTGAATGTGAGACATTTTTCCTTGATGTCTTTAAAAAAATGTTGAAAATTTGTTTTGATGAAAGCACTATATTGACTATATGTTCACATCTTTCCTTCATGCATAAACGTTGATAAACGTCAAAACTTGACATTTATTACATATTGATTTATATCAGCCCATGGATGAAAGAATATATGGATAGAGCACAAAGCACAACTCGTGAACGGGGGAGATGAAGAACTAGCAGGGATGGGTAAGGGTGCCGTCATATGGTAGCAGAAAACGCAAAGCAGAAAGCAGAAAATCATTAGAGTGAAAGAGAGAGAAAATCTATCTGTCTCTTTCACTCTTACGATTTTCTGCTTTTTGCTTTGCGTTTTCTGCTACCATAGCACGGCACCCTAAGTAAAATACTCTAGGTAATTTACATAGTTTTTTACGGTAACTTACTAGGTATTTTACGTCAGTGTTTTTTTTACATGATGTAAATTACCCACGACAACATAACCTAACTTTTGAAAAAGACCGTGACGTCATATCATGTCGGTAAAATCACTTGCCAACAGAGCATTATCCTTCGCAGGTAATCAAACCACGGAGGAATAGTAAGGGTGGAATCCCATGCAGGCGCAAAATGCAAAGCGCAAAACGAACAACCAATGACAGAGAATCTTTGAGAAGACAGAAATTTAGAAGTGTTCTGCAATTGGCTGTTCATTTTACGCTTTGCGTTTTGCGCCTCCATGGGACGGCACCCTAAGGAGATCGAACAATGCATTGGGAAGTGTTCAGAAATGTCAGTAGAAACTGCACCTTAAATGCCAGCTACGGTGAAGGAATGAATGGAAGACTGTTTGTACATGCGCGGTATAAATCTATCAGTCTTCCTTTCTCTTGTGAGATTGTGGGAGTGAGTGGTCCGAACGTAGAGGGAAGATAGGTGTAGACTTTAGAGGCGACAATGTCCACCAACCTTAAAACATCGACGCGGGGAGCGAGACGTCAGGGGATGGGTTCAGTTGTGCTGCCAACAGCGTGATGGCGCTGTTTCATTTTGTCAGTACCTCACGGATATAGATGATGTGCTTGGCTGTTTAGTAAGAAGGGTCAAATGTGTACATTGTGTATCTGATGGATACCCACATGCAACAGTAGTCGGCACCCGTTATATGAATGAAATTGTAAACGAAAGTTCCTTTTTCCTAATTCCTATTCCCTCTAGCCTGGTTTTTTGCAAACCGTTGAGTGTATCTGCTCATCATTTTGAAATTCGAGCGTAGAGAAAGTCTTCACTCTACGTTTCAATAGCTTCTAGCAAAGATTTTTTAAATTATTTTAACGCATTTAAATAATTTTAGATACATATTAAAAATACAATCATTTTAAATATATTTTTGATAAGATCAATCTTCTAAATCAGTAATATATGTAATATAATTATTAAAATATTATATATTATAAAATAATATTTTATTTTAAATATTTTGCGATTCAAAGAAATTATTATAGAATTTTTCTCTTAAGGCTGATGGAATTTGAAAATTCCTCATGTAGAAAAACTCAGATAGCAATGACGCGACTAACACGGGGTTCTGGATGTCAGAACACCCAGACAGTAATTCGAGTATACCTACTTGCAATATGGATGGTTGTCTAAATTATTAGATGGATAATACAATTCCACAATAAACGCACTTTTTGAGGGGTTTTAATCTGTTCTTTTTGTTTTTTTATTTATTTTTAATGTCCCTTCATTAAATGTCATGCAGATCCATATAGAATTTTTGTATGTCCCTGTCGATGTCTGCTGGTGGCGGCATACAGAAAAATTTTGCCACTTGGAAAATCTGCATGGATTTGTATGGAGATTATAAAGAATGTAATATGTATGGAAATACAAACGAAATTGGCTCTTGTTTCTGTATGGATTCCCAAACACAATTTTTCAATCAACATATTAACTCCCTCCAGCTGCATGGATCTGTATGGAGATTCTAAAGAATGTAATTTGTATGGAAATCCATACATAATTTTCTCTGGTTTCTGTATGGATTCCCAAACACCATTTTTCGAACAACGTATTAACTCCCTCCAGCTGCATGGATCTATATGGAGATTCTAAAGAATGTAATGTGTATGGAAATCCATACATAATTTGCTCTGTTTTCTGTATATGGATTCTCAAACAAGATTTTTCAAAACGCGCGCTAAGTGTCTTCAGCTGTATGGATCAGTATGGAGATTCCAAGTATGTAATCTATATGGAAATCCATACATAATTTGCTCTGTTTTCTGTATGGATTCTCAAACAAGATTTTACAGAAAACGTGCTAAGTTTCTGCAGCTGCATGGATCTGTATGGAGATTCCAAGTATGTAATCGGTATGGAAATCCGGACAAAATTTGTTCTGGTTTCTGTATATGGCTTCCCAAATAAGATTTTTCATAAAACACGCTATGTATCTCCAGCTGTATGGATCTGTATGGAAATCCAAACAAAATTTGTTCTTATTTCTGTATGGATTCCCAATAACTGTTAAGGGATCCATGCGGGACGGCACATTTAGGGTTGCGTCCCAAGCGTTGTATTTTTGCGCAAAACCATGAGAGTGAGAGAGATACACTAATACTACTTTCTCTCTCATTCTCATGGTTTTGTACAAAAATGCCACCCTTAAAACCGAAATTAAGAAAATACAATTTTATTATTGTTTTAATTGAATTTTATTATTATTTTATATATGAAAGCAGATTTGTTATTTATCTTATTAATTAATTATTTGAACTGCTTATTTATTTAAATTTTTTATTATTTTCAATGTTCCTATCCTAATATTTGAAACTTTCTAACCTTTAACGGTGTTGGAGCATTTTCAAACCACTAAAAATTAATGTAGACTTTACTCAAATCCACCATTGTGTCCACATCTTGCCAATACGCGGTGTTTGAGGTCGTAAAAATGATGTGTTTGAAGTGTCGTTTTTTTTATCGACAATCTTTTGGTTGTACGACAGGGGCTATCTGCTTATTTTCTGCAAAAAGAAATTTGTTTGGCTAAAAAGTGAATTTTTACAAGTAAGGAGACGCGGGTTGAGGGGTGCGGGTAAACAGTACTTACACTTTGCCAAGTCCCTGTCCGAGCAAAAAAGGCACAAAACTTCACTCCAAGGGCGCTTCACTCACTCAGAAAAATTTTCCGAATCTCGCTATGCACTTCAAAGCCCGAGCACTTACGAAAATCGTGTAAAAAAAGAAATTTGAGAAATCGCGTACTACACATGTGCTAGTACTTGAATATAATTACTGGACCTGTCAGCTGTTTCGCAGGGTCGCCAATTGACCATTGTTACCATTATTATTACTGTATTAATAA
>UCOH01007867.1:0-10396 GCA_900474275.1 Synergus japonicus
CTTATCCCTTTATCTGAAACATGGTAGCCTAGGTAATCAATCTCAGTTTGGAGAAAATGACACTTATCAAGTCTAAGTTCTAGTTTGTTTTTTACTAATAATTCAAATACTTGCTTCAAAACGACCAGGTGTTGCTCCAAAGTATCAGTTGCAATTAAGAAATCATCTAAGTAAGCTATCACGTTATCTGATTTAATTAAATCTGATAAAACTGTATTGACAAATCTTTGGAATTTAGAAGGAGCAGTTTTTAGCCCAAATGTCATTTTCACATATTCGAACTGTCCTAAAGGGGTCGTAAAAGCAGTATACTTGACAGAGTTTTCTGCTATAGGTATGTGGTGAAACCCATCTTTGAGGTCTAATAATGTAAATAGTTTCTTGCCACGCAGCTTATCAATTTGATCCTCAATGTGTGGGAGAGGATAATTATCACGAACAATAATCTTATTCAATATACGATAGTCGATACATAGTCTTATTTCGCCGTTCTTTTTACGAGTAAGTAATATAGGTGATGCATAAGGAGACTCACTCGGACGAATTATTCCATCTGATAATAATCGTTCTAAAATTTTTTCCAAATTCGATTTCTCTACGTATGATAACCTACGAGGATTAACATTAAACGGACGGTCATTCGTAAGTGTCAGTATCAACTCAGTTTTTACATTAGGAAACTCTGGACGTTCCGCGTTTAAATACTTTTCAATATAGAGTTCCTTGACAATAGCTTGATTTTTTAAACCAATTTCAGGATTAATATCTAAAGGTTCTGTTAGCTTATCGAGTTCATCTACGAGCTGAATCGATAAAATTTTTTTAATAGCTTGTGAACTGTCAATACCATCTCGTGAAATCAATTCTAAACCAAAACTGTTAATTACATCACGACCTAAAACAACCGAACTTTTCATGGTCGAATCTGGTACAATATATATTGACGCATTTTTTGAAACATAATTGTCCATTGTTACATTAGCACTTACCAGTCCGAAGAACTTTAATCCGCTATCATTTATACCTCTATACTCGCTAATCTTAGGAACATTAGAACTAAGAGCTACATCGGGAACAAGCGATTTCTTCAAAAAACTGATGGGACTACCCGTGTCCAGAAGGGTATCTAGTGACAGTTGAAACACGCCAATTGTTGAGTTGATCTCGTACGCAATGTTCTTGAAGAATTTCTCTTCAATGGTGTTCTTTTCAGCGATGTTGTTGATCTGCGATGACTTATCTTTTGCAGGATCCTTTTCTGGACAATCTTTAATTTGGTGTCCAGTTTTGTAGCATTTAAAACATGCACCTCTTTCTCTCTTAGGCAATGTGCAATTTGGAGCGAGATGTCCAAATCTATTGCAATTGAAGCATCGGCTGACAGGGCGACTGCTGTAAGATCGAGTTTTCGAAGTTTCATCCGCCTTAGTCTTATGATCCTCAGAACTCGTCTTAACGCTGGAATCTGAAGAGAACTCAATTTTCGATGCTCCATGCATTTTCTTGTCACCAGAAAGAGTAACTTTCTCGAAGGCTTTCAATAAACTCTTCTTTTCCTTATAACGCTGAATTCTAGCCTGATTTCGAATTCTCATATCCGGTATGTCATCAATTAGGTAGTCAACCAGTTCGTCTTCGTGTACTGGGACTTCGTATGCAAGAATTATTTTCTCATGAAAATAATCACTGAATGTTTCGGTGACTTTCCATTTTCTATCTTCGAATTTTTTACGAAGCGACATTCTAGTGGGGCGAAGATCAAACATTGAGGCCAGTTCTGCAAGAAGCACGTCGACAGGCATTCCCACGTGCTACGGTTTTGACTGGAACCACAAAAGGGCTTTTCCCTTGAGTTTCGTCCCCAGAAGCAGACGAGCGAGATTTTCGTCTAGATTGTAAATTGCACACAACAACTTATACTGCTCGTGCCATTTGCGAAAATCTACATTGTTACCCTCGAAGTCTCCCAATAATTCCTTAAGTGTATTTATATTCGCTGAACGCGGATGATTTGGTTCAGGTTCACGTCTCGGAGTACTTCGAAGTAAATTATTTTCTCTTCTTGCGAGATCCAACTCGCGCAGCAAAAGATCACGTTCTCTTCTAATAAAATCGAGTTCCTGATAAATGGGAGCCCTTGCTCCAATACTGACATTTTCAATATTATCTTCTTGATCTGTCTCTTGCTGAATATCAGGTCTTTCCGTGTTGATGTTTTGAATGTTAGCAGCTTCTTCCAACCACGATCCTGACGGGTCAGCTTCTGTCAATCTTTTGATCAGTTCTGCTTTGCTTCCTTTTGATGAAAGACTCTTAAGCCGAAGTATCTCCTTCAAGGTTACGACCGTAAATATATTCGGATCCATAACTGACGATTTGTCCAAATTTTTGTCCATTGTAATTTAAAAGTCGAAAGTACCTGCACTGAAACCCTTAGATTTTCAATAGATACGGCACTGATCAGCGACTTGCATGTGAGCGCCACTCGCGTTCGTTGTCGAAACTAAAATGAATTTTCAGCGAGGTTAAATACCATCGCCATTTTGATACCACACAAATAAAATTAGAATTGTCGAATTCTTAAGTTCCAATTCAAAATATGCAAAAATCACTGTGAACCGATTCACTAATAATCCTCAAAATAATTATTTTTCGTCAACTGCACAATATCCCGAGAAAAGTGCTAAACTGAATTTGACGAACACGTGGCGAGAGATAAAGGAAATTATGCACTTATGCTCGGAGATTCTAATCATCCGTTTCCACACAGCACTCGCGTAATCCAAAAAACGGCAGAGATAGTTCTTAAACCAACTGTGCAAACAACTACAGAATGTGCATTATACTGAAATGCATCATTCGCACAATACAATATCCAAAATGTTCACTGCATGCACGCATCAAGGACGCACAATCTTACAACCGCGATAAAAATCTTTATATGGAAAAAAATCAAAGATCTTGTGGATCGACCGATCGATCCCACTTCTGAAAATTGTTGGGGATGGCCATTTGCAGAAATAACTTTATCACGATTAATAAAGAAAGTGGTTTTATTTAAATCAATCTTATCTTGACGCTGCTAATCCGTCCGAACCAACTGTAGTTCGAGGGCGTTCTAGTCGAAATCGCATGAAGGACCGTACATAGTAGATGTGCCTAACAAAAAATAATTAAATTTTAAATGGATGAGTTTTCTATAATAGTGTAAATGTTCTATACGGTGAAAACGTGCGAGAGAGTGGGCCAGTGTTTGTACGAGAGAGAATATACGCGGTATCCAGTGACTTTTTTACGTAAGTTACGTATCGCTAGCGGTCGAGACGGATACTATCTCCTGAATCCTTCTCTCTCTAATAAACGGTTTACGGTACAGTGCGGTGAGAGAGAAAGGCGAGGAGGATCACTTTTAATTTACTTATTTTTTTATTTCTCGCGGTATTTGTCCAGGTACGGTTTTAGACAGGAGTGAACCAGGGGTAGGCCAGGTTTTGAGCTGGCGTATCCTCTTTTGTCTGATTACTGGCCATGGGCTTGCCCTCTGGTCAGGAATCAGATGGTTCTTAGTCAGGATGGAAATGACATGGTCGCTCTGCTATAGTGGTAATCTGCTAGTAGAGAGACCAGATGAGTTTCACTGAGTGCCGTCGAGCTGCTCCTCAGCGAACTGCTCGAAAACGCGTCGTGTTAGGATAAGCCGGTTGGTGGAAATTTCGCCCCGCCCGCTCGGTGACGTAAATTGATAGCGATAGCAATTGAAAGATAGAAATATGTGACGGGCGACAATACTGCCCGTTACAATAAAGATAATTATTAACTAATACTAATTTTTTGTTAAATTTTTTCCATGAAAAAAAAACATTCATAGGAATTTGTTTATAAAAATTATTTATAATAATTAAGTTAAATATATTTTGATTTAATTCTGTTCAATGAATGCAGGGGCAATAATTCTGTCTGATAGTGAGTTTTTATCTATATTTTTTGTTGAGATAAAAATTCCGAAAGTTGAAATGGCCAATTTTGTCACAATATTTGTTTATATATTGTTGTGCTGTGGAAAAAATTAAAAAATCGAAATCCACAATTCTCTTCAAAATTGAACGCTGAACATTTTAAAAAAAAAGTATTCAAATCGGTTACGAAATACGACCTGTAGGCGATTATGAAGGGAACTTTCCGATTTTTACACACTGTGCGCGCTTCGCAATTATACATTTTCTCAGCATATTAATGGTAGGCAGTGAAATTTTTCTTCGGATTATCAGTCTTAAATAGTTTTTACATGTACCACCAAAGATTTAGACGATTAGAGCATTGAGAAGTTAATAAATATGCCAATTGTTTATAAAAATGTTATTAAAAATATGGAAAATTGTTTATTGAGCATCGCAATATTTTTTATTTGAAAGAGCTGTCTTTCAATAGTATGTGCACAAAATTTCGTTTAAAAATATTCAATAGTTTTGAGCGCAATGAATTATTATCGAAAAAAACTTATAAATGTTTGTTGCACGAACACAAATATTTAAACAAATTATATTGTCGAAAGTCCTGCTTTTATGAATTACTTTTCGTGTGAAGATTCGATTAATATAATCATTTTATAACATTTGCTTGGGTTGGAAATTGGGGTGCCCACTTGACGTGATTCGTCTCTAAGCAAGGCTGACCTAAATCCAATTACGATCACACCGGCGTGCAATGGGTCAAAACAAAATTTCGCTGATAAATTTATATTCTGAAGCTATTTGTGAACCATTTCGAACCTTTTTTTTTTAAATTAAAGCTTATAAAATTCCGCACAAAACTGTCGATACATATTTTGAAAAAAAATTTATTTTCTGTAAATCTATACCTGAAATGACGTTTTACTTGAGCTTTAATCTTTTCAATCGTATTTTCTTTAATTTCTTTACGTTTTTTCTTACAGCTTCAGCTCTTTTCTCTTTTTTTAATTGCAAAATATGAGGCGAAATCATTGCTTTCTTATTACACTTTGGCATTTTTCATCTGTATAAAAATATTTACTTTCAGCTCACAACTCACAATGTAAAGAAGGTGTGAACCTAACCGTTTACGAAATTCAGAATTTCAGGATCGTAGTATCAAAGGATTTAAAAATGAAAATTTAATTTATTTTACATTTAAAATTACTGAAATTGTTGTATTCATTTATTTTATTTTTTATCTAACCAAAAAACATCATTCGTTTACAGAATCATGATTAGAATAATTTTTTTTTACAAAATTTTATTAGACGGGTAATATTTTGTATTGGTTCAGCCCTGAGACGTCTAAAAGATGGTCACGACAATTGAAGTCAAGCCAATTGAAAATAACACAAAAAATGATTTCACAGATTGAAAACAGAATTAATCATAAAATCCTTTTGCAAAAAATTTTGTTCCGTTTCACACAATATTTCTATACTTGATTCACTCACTATTCTAATAAAAAATGTGAAAGATATGCCCAGTCACGACAATCGAAATTACTAAAAATACATTATAATCCTTACATTTTTCGTGGTTTTCAATGTAAATAATACTTTTTTCATAAAACTATGGTAGATATGAGTAGTAAGAGGTTTTTTCTTCAACTTGATCACAAAGCCGGACCAAAAAAATTAATCTTAGTAGTTAAACTTGATATACGCCAAATGCGCATAGATAATACGACATTGCCAACCCTTAAACTTAGAATTAGGATAAACATAGTTATATATACATAGTCGAATTGGGCCATGCTTAATCCAGGGATAATCATTTATTTTATAACTCACAAGCTTGGTGACGCTGCCTACATCATTTAATTGAGGGAAATTCACAAATTTGTTTTCACCCTGACTCACGCTTTAATATTGTGCTTAGCTTGGGTGACAGCTTGGTGAACTACTATTAATAATTATCTAAACTTCCAGTGGTTAATTAATAGTGAAATAATTAAGACAATTAACAATCTAACATCGTTATTAAATATTAAGTAGTAAAATTAATCACTACGCTTTATGATAATTTTGTAACAATTAGGAAAAATAGGTTAAAAATTTCGTTTCTTGATAAGTGAGAATTAAGAATGGATAGAACTTGCAAAATGTTTAGAAATAATCAATCATGTACAAACTGGAAAAGAGGAGCATAGACGGAAGCGTCCGTCGAGCGTTAGAGGCAGAAGGCAAGCGAAGCTCTGCAACGATTCTCTGGTACAGATGATAAATGGAGGCACTCTGGCCTAACTTGACACTTCGGTTCCGGATCTCGAACGAGTAACACGAGCCTTACTACTAGGCTCACTCAGTCAGACGGACTGACTCACCCCTGCAACTGCCTTACTGCCTGGGACTCGACCCTAGAGACCGGCCACCAGCAACTGCCTGCCACACTCTTGCCTCTACCAGCCAGCCAACACACTCCTCCGATCCAGTAAGGGAACGGGACTGAATAAAAGTTTATCATCAACAAAAGTAAATCTGCTTGTCTTTTTCTTCAAATATCCCACTCAGTTCTTTTCAGAACTACTACAAACTCTTGGTTCCTCGTAGGAACATATTGTATTCCATCAGCTCTTCTCAGAGCTACAAACTAACGTAGACTCTACGATAAATCCCCCCTCTTCATCCCTTTACGGATTAAAGGCGCTTTCATACCTCTACAAGCATGCAGGCTGCTTGCTTGCATAAGCAAGTGGCCTTTCACATCTCGGTTTTTCGCCAAGCGGAAAATTGTGAAAATCAATTTTAATGGCGGGAGTTTTTAAATCTGAAAAAGTTTATTTATTAAAAAATAGATTGTATTGTAGGTTTTATATTTATATTGTTTATGTTTGTTTTTATTAATTTTTTTTTCTTACTCAATCATGTGAATATATATATTTATTTATGGATACATACTGCATAATATGATATTTTGAATACTTAGATTTGCTTAAAGAAATGTAAATTTTATTTCAGAGTGTGCAATGTCTTCATTTGATGACAGTGATGACGAATTAATTACACTATTGATTTTAAGGCGTATCAAAAGAAAGGGTAAAATGATTAGGAGCTTTTCAGTTCATCCTTTTTGGAAGCGAAGGAAAGAGCAGGGTAAGATATTGTTTTTACATTACTTAATATAAGGAAAATACCAATTAAAAACTTTTAATTCTTCATACTGTTAGAGTTTATAATATGTAACGAGCAGTATTGTCGCCCGTCACATATTTCTATCTCTCAATATCTATCACTGTCAGATCATACGTCACCGAGCGGGCGGGGCGAGATTTCCACCAGCCGGCATCCCCTACCACCCGACGGTTACTCGTTACGTAATTACAAGTGCTTAAAAGCACCGAATCGTCTCATTTTCAATCAGTTCGCTGAGGAGCAGCTCGTCTGCAAATAAACGTAACTCAACTGGTCTCCCTGCTAGCGGGCTACTACCATAGCAGAACGACCAGGAGGCAACCTGGACGCCTTCTTCAGGGGAGATCCACTAAGTGTACGACTGGCAGGCACCCCTACAGCCATACACTCAGCTAAAGGATTCTTCGGCTCACACCGACCTATCCTGGATCGAACCTGACGAAGATTTTCAGAACCTGGGGAATATTACCATCCTGACATTTCCATCCTAAAGAGAATCATCTGATATCTGACCAGCGGGCACCCCCATGGCCAGCTATCAGACAAAGAGGGTAGGTCAGCCCAAAACCTGGCCTACCCCTGATTCAATCTTGTTCTCTCCCGTCTAACACCGTACCTGGGTAAAATATCGCAAAGAAGTAAAAATAAAAAGTAAAGTAAATTAAAAAGAGATCTCCCTCATTTTTTTCTCTCTCTCCGCAACGTTCCATAAACCGTTTATTCGAGAGAGAAGGACTCAGGAGATAGTATCCGTCCCGATCGTTAGCGATACGTAACTTACGTAAAATTTCATTAGATACCGCGCGTATTCTCTCTCGTACAAATACTCACTCGCTCTCTCTCTCGTATACACCGTATACAGAAAACCGACACAAATGTAAATTTCAAATTAAAATTTCACCAAATAATAATTCATCATTTCATTTAAAATTATTTGAAAGTCAACTCACTCATTTAGCTCGTAATTTAGAGATGTAGCAAAGATAATAAGAACCCCCGAAATTATAAACGTTACTTAGGTGTCCAATAAGGGACGCCAAAAGCGTAACGTCACAAATAAAATATTAACTTTTTCTGTTAGGAGCTCATGAAAATCTGTTAAAAGAAATTGCCATGTTCGACAGCGTTATGTTTAAAGAATATACTCGGATGACAGTTGAACAATATGAGGATCTTCTTCATATAATCGGTCCACATCTTACTAGTTATCCGAGTAGGAGAGATATTATCAGTCCATCAGAAAAGTTGATGATTACAATAAGGTATCTTTGATTGTATATTATAGTTAAAAATATTTATATGGAAATAAAATATGTGGAAAACGTTCGCCACTCGACTAGAATACTTTCAGAGTTGATAGTTGTCGTTGGTTGAAGTATTCATAAAAGCATAAAAGAATATTGGACATAGGATGGTGAATAAAAATTTCAAAAATCTTTTCAGCATATATATATATATATATATATATATATCATATATTTGATTACATTTTTTCAACTCTTAAAATTAACGTTTAACTTTTAAACTTTTTGTTTTCCTTGTTCTCTCTTGTACCTCAATATAAGTATAATTTAATATATAATTTAAGTGAAAATCTCATATGTATTTTATTTTAAGATATTTGGCGACCGGAGAAAGCATCAAATCTCTTTCTTTTCAATTCCGTATGGGAGTGTCAACAATAGCTACCTTCATTCCTTCAGTGTTAGAAACTTTTTGGAAGATACTACAACCGAAAGTACTCAAGATGAAGAACGGTTAAACATCATTCATGAATTTGAAATGAAATTGCAATTTCCACACAGTTGCGAAGCCATGGATGGAAAACATATTGTAATGCAGGTAAATTTGTAATAGTTTTTAAAAGTATTACAAGAAGTTTCTTAGATGGAAAAAATGTTTACGAAAGACTGTTGTAAAAAAGAATTTGAAAATAGAGTTGTAATAACAGGTATAAACAATAAATATGTATTTTTTTCTGTATTTCTAGTCATCAGCGCATAGTGGTTCCGAATATTTCAATTATAAACACGCTCACAGCTTGAATTTATTGGCAGTTTGTGATGCAAACTACAATTTTACAGTAGTAGACGTTGATGCCAGAGGTCGACAGAGTGATGGTGGCGTCTTTAGAAGTAATAATTTCGGCACAAGACTTTTCTCTTGCTCTTTAAATCTTCCTCCTGCAACAGAATTAAAACCTGGGGGACCAATAAAACCACACTTTTTTTTAGCCGACGAAGCCTTCCCATTAGATACAAATATCATGCGTTCATATCCAGGGCGAGCAACTGGAAATTGGCCAAATGTGGAAAAAATCTTCAACTATCGACTTAGTCGAGTAAGGCGTACAATTGAGAATACGTTTGGAATCATGGTCTCGCGATGGAGAATTTTCAGACTGCCCATAAATGTACATGTGAATAACATAAAGCTAATTATTCTTGGAGCAGTTTGTCTGCACAATTTTATAAAACAGTCTGAACAAAATCTACCAGAGGATATGCACTACTACTGTCCGTCTAATTTAGTTGACAGAATTGAAGATGGAATCGAAATAGACGGCGAATGGCGTAGAGACTTAAGAATGGACGCTTTTCAACCTCTTGAAAATAACGCACAACAACAACTTTCTGCCGTTCTTATAAGGAATAGTTTAAATCAATACTTTATGAATGAAGGGAGAATCTCCTGGCAACAAGAGAGAGTGGACAGGGGATCATTTTAAGAGCATGTATTATTACTTATTCGATCTCTACCTTATCTATGTTTCGAAAGGAAAAAATAACTGTAAATATGTTAGTTTACTGTTATAAATCCTTTAATTTTTTTATACAAACAAATAAACAAATAAGTTTTATACTTGGATTTTGTAACATTTCTTATAAAAACCTTCCTTATCATTCCTATTAAAGTACATTTTCAACCTTATCTGTTATTGATAAATCTTACAGTTATTATAACGAACACAACGCAATCAATCACAGTAAACATATTTGTACCTTATATATAATTGAAAGAAGAAATAGAAATTCTGAATGTAAGTGATACACATACTTTTAAAGTTTCTCATCCTTATATTTATTTGAACATAACGATTCTCCTCTGATATGTTCGATTCTTTTTACTTAGAAATAAGGTAACAAGTTCTATAAAATAGACTTGGATTTATAAATCGTTTCATTTTTTTTTATGAAACAAATAAACACGTAAGTTTTGTACTTGGATTTTGTAACATTTCTTATATATATATATATATATATATATATA
>UCOH01007873.1:0-11840 GCA_900474275.1 Synergus japonicus
GTGTTGCGTCATGATGGATCCATGACTTTCCACTATGATCTGTCGCTTTTCTTCTTCAGATAATTCTGTAGTCGAACGGTAGCAAGTATATACCTTTAGTTGAGGATACTTATGATACGTGAAACTGATGAGTGTCCGCAATTTAACTCGCTCGGTACTGGTTATTGTGGGATCGTTAAAGTGCAATCTGAGGGTTCCAAGTTTTCGTCCCAAACTCTGCAGGGCTATCAGGTTGATTGCATTCAACCATTTGGTCTCATGATAGTTTCCCATACTTATCACATCGGGCGAACTCGATTCCCGTTTACACAACTGTCTCCAAAGCTTACCAGTGGCGTTTGGTTTTTCAACTTCTCTTGTCTCAGTTAGTTGGGAAAACCATCGGTAATATTCGTTCTTTAGTTTTTTCTCTTCTTCATTAGTTTCACTATTCGTAGATTCGTCTTCCAAAGGTGGTAGTAGTTGAACTTCTATTGTTGTCGGGGTTCTTACTGGCTGTTCGTTAGGTGGTTCGGGTGTTACCAAGTCTCGTTCCTGCGAGTCGTCGTACATTTCGATATCGGGTAATGCTGCTTCAAGGTCAATGATGGGAATGTTCGAGGGCCCTGGTATCGGTCGTCCTGGATTGGAAATATCCGAACAGGCCGTCGGCAGCTTGATTTTCTGACCCTTTCTTGTACTCAATCTTTTACTCGTATTCTTGTAATTTAAATCTTCATCTCGTCAGTCGGGATGAAGGGTCTTTTATTTTAAAAAGCCAAGTAAGCGCCTGATGGTCTGTCAATATTTTGAAAGTTCTTCCCAATAGATACTGTCGTAATCGTCTCACAGTCCACACTATGGCTAGGAGTTCTTTTTCAGTTGTGCTATAATTTAGTTCAGGAGCGTTTAATGTTCTTGAAATGTAATAACATGGATGTCCCTCCTGAGACAGCACGGCTCCTAGTCCCACATTGGATGCATCCGTGGTCAGTGTGAACTCTTTTGAGTAGTCTGGGTATCTTAATACTGGGGAGGAACACAGTCTGAGGTGTCCAATGAAAATGGTTTTTTTCTTTTGTGAGTTTTGTTAAGGGCTTGGCAATAGTGCTATAATTCTGTATGTTTTTGGCTTTCTAAATTCCATAATCGCCTTGATCTTATTCGGATTAGGTTTTACTCCATTCGGGATTATCACGTGTCCCAAATACTCGAGTTCCGGTTTCAGGTACTCGCACTTATCTGGTTGAAGTCTCAACCCAGTTTGTCGCAGTCTTTCAAGGAGGATGACAAGATTCTTGTTGTGCTCCTCTAGAGTTGATCCAAATACAGTGATGTCGTCCAAATATGCGAAACATATTTTTTCAATCAATCCTCGTAAGGCGTTATCTATCATCCTTTGGAACGTTGCTGGCACGTTTTTCAGTCCAAAGGGCATACGTTGAAACTCAAAATGTCCGTCTGGTGTTGAGAAGGCTGTATACTTTCTAGAATCAGGATCTATAGGGATCTGATGGAATCCTGAACTTTGGTCAAATGCTGAGAAAAACTTGGCTCTCCCCAGCTGGTCCAAGATATCTTCAATCACCGGTAGGGGATATGCTTCCTGGTCCGTACATTCATTGAGTTTTCTAAAATCAATGACTATACGCCATTTCTTTTTACCTGATGCATCGGCTTTCTTTGGTACCACCCATATAGGCGAATTGAAGGGTGAGTCGGAGTCTTTTATAACGCCCGTGGCGAGTTGATCCTTAGTCTGTACGTCGATCTCCTTCTTGTGGTACTCTGGTGGTCTATAACTCTTAATTTTTATAATTTTATCCTCCCTAAGTAAAATTTTATGTGAAGCAGACCTATTGCAAGGCAACGGATCTTCTTCTAAGCAATATATGTCGTGGTATCCGGATATTATTTTGTCAATGGATTCCTTCACTTCACTTTCCAGGTGATCCAAACGGGAACAATTTAATACATTCTAGGTTCTATCGAAGAGTTCTTGTTCCGTTATATACCGCACGGGACCTTCCTGAAATTCAAGTTTGGTTGGCCTAATGTCGAATTCGTGGGTCTGGTATGTTTTATATTCATAGGTACGGTTTGATAAGGGTATTTTTATATTCAGATCTGTTATCCTGTAAATAGAGTCCGGTAAATACTTATTGTTTATTAGAACCGCGTTTTCGTTATTTGATTGGACTTGAAATTTAACTAACTGCACGGTGTTTGGCGGTATAATTATACCGTCCTCTATCAGTTTATGCTTCGTGTTGTTCAAATACAGGGCATTATTGGTGAAATTGTACCTATACTGATGTAAAAAGGGTAATTCCATTACGCCATCTTCCAGTATGGGAAAATCTTCCTGAATTATGAGGAAAGTATGTGGTGTTCCTAAATAGTGAATTACTACCTTGTAGTTAGACTCATGTGGATCACCTCTCATAAAAAATGTCTTAACTTTTGCGATTTTCTTCACGCATTTGGGAACATGTTGTGTCTTCAGCGGATTTATAGAGGATAAGTCGACCAATAATCTGATATCTCGTAATCCGTCTGCTCGACTTGAAGGTTCTCCTCTTCGCGGTGCTCTTTGACGTCGGCCTCCGTCGTTTTCCTGACTTTCTACCGTATTCACTCGCTGTGGAGGACGATTCGCGTAAGATCCTTGCTGAAAACCCGGAGTGGTTTTAATCGGACATTGACTCTGAAGGTGCGCTATTTTTTTGCAAATAAAACATTGCATTTGAGCTCTTTGTTGCAGGGGAAGTCCATGCTTTAGTGGGTTCTCGCGTGAAGGTCTATATGCGTTGGGTGCGTTAATATGGGTTGATTTTTGTATTGAATGTAAATCGTTGGGTCGTATCTTGCCATGACAGATACTCTATTCCTCAATCTTTCCTGATGCCAGGCTTCGGCTTCCATGGAATCCTGAATAGCTTGAGCGAACATAGCTGGCCGTAGGGGTCGTACTTGTGTGCTTATTTCGTCACGCAAGTTCATTATGTATCTCTTTATAGTAGTACGCTCTTCTATTTTAAGGGCTATACTTGTTTCTGTAGGTCGCTGATGTTCAGCTTGTATGGCGTAATCAAGTTCGTTCAGTAATTGTCTAAATCTCAAACTATAATTTTGAACAATGTCGTTATTTTGATGACAATTTTCCAGCCGACTTCTACACAATTCTATTGAGTTAGTAGGGGCTAAATTTGTCCTCAAAATGTTAAATAGATCGTCATATGTATCTATTATTGCGTGCCTAATTGATCTTTTGGCATGATCTGTAATTTTCTCTGCAATTATAAAGTCGAATAAAAGTTTAGGCTGAGAGTAACGCATACGAGCTCTCTTTACGCTTCTGATAAAATCGTGCAAACCCATGTCGTCATGCCCGTTGAGAACCTCTATCGTTCTAATCACGTATTTTGCAGGTATAAGTCCTGTTTCCTGTGGAAAGACTCTGGTATCCGAGCCATGTGTTTCTTGTCTAGGCGGGCCGTTTACAAAATTATCTGGTTCCGGGCCGGATGCACTTTCATCCTCGGCCAACAGTATGCCTTTCCTCTAGCCTAGCAGTTTTATTTTGTCGACTCTTTTTTCGTTTTCTTTATTTAAAAGTTGGATACTCTCAATTAGAGTACCTTGCCCAGCCTGTAGCTGCTTCAGTTGATTAATTATCAGCTGCAAATCATTTACTGCAGCTAATTGGGCTTCTTTTGTCTCGTTCGACACTTTTTTTTTTAAATTTAATTATGTATTCTTTGATAGAGGGGAGAAATGAGGAAGTGATCTCACGCAGATTTTCGCGGTAAATGTTATCCTAAAATTATTCTTTTTACTGATTGTACGGAATATACGCAAGAGTAAATACTATCTTAAAAAATAATTCAAACCTTTTCTTCAAACTTGGCTTGCTTCGTCTGCTGTTGCTGAATGGTGGTGGCCGTGGACACTTGCTTCCAGCAAAAGGCTTCTTTTTCTGAGATTTTACCACTTGATTGTGCACTCGAGGATTTACCGTCTAGATCGACGTTCCCCAAAAATAAAGGTTTTAATTTCCGGTTTTCGGTTTCTTCTGGTTAACGTAGGATTGAGTCTACTTAATTCAACTGCAAGTTTTACCAGAAGAACTTACTGGCCATTTATCGGATGGAAGTCCGTAGATTCCGACCAAAATTCGCCCTTATCACTGTGATCACTTATCACTTCATTATTTATCACTCATCGGAAGTTCATAGATTCCGACAGAAATTCGCACTTATCACTTATCACACCAGTTTCTTTTTTTTTTTCAAGAATCCGTCGAGTTTTTATTTCGTAAAATCGTTTCAACGGATCCTGGTATGATGGAAGAAATTAAATATTGACAGCTGCGACAGTGGCACCTTGCGCGCGCAGCACGTATTGGCTTCCTGCTAGAGAAATTCTCCCATTGGTCAATTTAATTCGATTTTCAATCGCGCACCAGATTACAGTCAATTGCAGAATATCTCTAGCAGGAATCATTATTTAGTTTCTTTTATCATATGGTAGTCAAAATGTCCGCCTTTTCTGACACGAAATAATTACACGCTATTTTGGGACTATAAAAGTGAGTATTCGACAAACTTATCATTAAGCGCCTCATATTAATTTCTTCTCTCTATTTTTTTCTATCTAAAACCTCTAAATTTTCCCTCTTTTGCCTTTGGCTGGAAAAATTCTAGTACACATGAAAAGTTGACAGAATTACACAGACGCGCAACAAGCGTCTCAAAACAGTGGGTGTCGGCAGCCACCTTACACATTAAAAATCAATAAAACAAAAAGAAAAAGAACAGATTAAAACCCCTCAAAAAGTGCGTTTATTGTGGAATTGTATTATCCTTCTAATAATTTCGACATCCATGCATATTGCAAGTAGGTAAACTCGAATTACTGTCCGGGTGTCTTAACCCCGTTATTGTTGCGTCCCTGGGATCTGAGTTTTTCTACATGAGAAATTTTCAAATTCCATCAGCCTTAATTAAACTCTTTGGTTATTGTCCTAATAATATTTTCACTATATTTTTGAAGAAAATTAGGGTATTAAAAATGTGGAATTCAAACACTATTCGACTTGGCGCCATTAAACTAGAGCGCCTCTTCAGGCGAGTGGCCGCTACGCTGTAATAATAACTATATATATTATATATATGTTGAAAACACTAACTCGACTGGTAGAGCCACCTACAGGTAGGTGGCGAGTTTAATCTCTTGCTGCATCTGTGTCTCATCTCTTTCTTGAGGATCTTTAAGAAACCCTAGAGAAATCTTCGGATTGAAATTCACTCCAAATTAATCCGAATCATTTCGAAACTTGTATCCGAACCAAACAGTTTCGTTATGATCTAATCCAAAAGGAGTTTTCAATCCTTATTAATCACAAATCCATTAGTAGTTAAGGGCAACTATAGAGCCCGCCATTTTACCCCCACTCCTCGCCCCGGGTACCCCCCGCACCGCACTCTGGCGCCAGCCGCATCGCCATCAAAGCAACTATGGTTCTGCTGCGTAAGAGTGTGACAGATAAGAGTGCCCCCACTTCTCGTCGCCGGCTACCCCTCGTACCGCACTGTGGGACTATCCCCTCGCCATTTAGGCAACTATGGCTCTGGTCCCAGACGTAGGTTGACCTAATAGAGAGAGGGAGAGAGAGAGAGAGAGAGAGAGAGAGAGAGAGAGAGAGAGGGGGGGGGGAGAGGGAGAGAGAGCGCGCGATAAAGAAAGAGAACGAGAGAGTGAAAAGCTCTTATGGCTATTTTCCTTAAGTTAATTTAATAAATGAAATAAAAAATGAATTCTGAAAAAGTAGGATAGATTGAATTGAATAAAAGAGGTTATATTTTGCTTAAACCTATAAAATAGATTTATTCAAAGTTTTTTTAAAAAAAATTACATCTAATTAAAAACTACAGTGATTTTAAAAAAATGAAAATTACCTTAAAAGTAAAGATACATATAATGAAAATTAGTGATTATTAGTATTCTTCGAAACAGGGACTTTTCATTTCTTAAAACTGGATGCGATATATTGTTAAGAATGAGAACGTTTATTTCAATATTAAAACTAGAAACTAATAAGACACATGCATATACTTAAAACTAATGATTATTATTATAAAGTATGACATATCGTAGTAAACAAAAACACTTTTCTTACTTCATACGAGCGATACAGTATTATGAGCGAGCGAGAGACATATATTTGGGGACACGCATAAAGAGAGAAAGAGAGAGTATCTTAAATCTAATCATAGTATGTTATTTTAAATATAAAGTAGCAAGTTATGAAGAACAAGATTGAACACATGATTCAAGATGAGAATTAATAGGGCCTCTACTATAATCCCCACCTTGAAATCTATCTCGAGTTTTACACAAAACATGAGAATTAATTTGATATTTTTTAAAAATCATTTTATAGAAATTCCTAGCAAGAAGATCATTTTCTACTAAATTATTACTAAAGAGCTTGCAAAAATCAGACTAAGAAAAACCACTAGACATATGATACAAAAACATAATGCAAAACTGGCCACACACCTCCGAAGATGAACTTTGTAACTCAGTTGTGTTCCATCGTAATAAGGTAGAGTTTCCTCGTATACGATGAAGATGTTGAGGAACAAGAGGCGGTAGACCGTAGCTGTCAAAGTATGTTCCGTGGCCATGTTGATTGATGTATACCGCAACCCAATGTGCTCCTGATTTATTATGTGGATCGGTGATAAAGATCAGTGCTGTCGGTCTCATCCACACCTTTGGTATTCGATCCGCAGGGAATACCCCAGTCGTATGTCGAGGTATTACATGAAGAGTTTGAAGAATTTGAAGATTGTCCATCACTAATTTCAGGATTTTCATCAAGTGTAGATAAATTTTCGATTTTTTTCTCAATGGATAACTGTAGACTGTCAGCCACGCTTCTCGATTTCAGTGTAGTTTTACTAACGTCATTTTTCTCACAGGAGTGCACAGTTTTGGACACCAGTTGTTGTTTATTCCTGCCGTTATTTCTTCTCGACGTTGACGTAAAAGCCAATGTTTCACTTTGGCTGCGTTATTAAGAGCACAAGTAAAAAAAATTCCTTTTTTAACACCATGATGAAAGCAGTAGTCCTTGCACGGCCCCAAGTTTTAAAAAAAGGACATAATAATTCCTCTAAATTGATAATATGTCTAGTCATGATATTTTGCAAGAGAGCAGTTTTTTCTCGTCCGCGAGTATATATTTGACCGGCAGTTTTTGCGACATCGCGCAGATTTGAATGAAGATGCTTCACAGGTGTGTCTCCCTCGAACCACTCGATACCGTGAAAGTAGCATGTAAGCCAGTTATTTTGATCCTTCGCGGCACTCTCAAGACCACAGAAAGAATAAGGTGGTGCAATTATCCAATGTTCGATATAATTATGATCCACTGCAACAGCAGCCACTTCTTTTGTAATAAACTTACTCCCAAGATCTCGGAAGCCTTGAATGTCAATAACGTAGTCCATAATAATATTAGCGAGGATGAAATAACATCACGTCCCCGAAAATGATAAAGAGAGAAACACTACCCTCGTAAACTTGGAAAAGGGTGGATATAATAAAACATCCACCTTGGCGGAAAACTTTGAAGGAAATGAAAGCTGCGCTCCGAGAGACTCAAAGTTATAAGCCCACTCGCACACACTCGCCGTTGTTTAATAGCCGGCCGGAAAAGCAAATAAGATAATACTTTTCCGGTCTACAAGTATGCAATCCTGTCCAAACCTGCATTCAGTGTAAACATACAGGTTTATACTTGTTAATAGCCTTTACCCGCCAAAGTCAACAATAAGCTGGCGAGACGCATCTATTTCCAAGACGTTATCATATTCCGAGTATACAATACTGTTCACGGTATTTGTGAGTGATTCCAGTGAATGATTCCAGTGAGAATAACAATTTGCCGAGAGATCTTGTGTAAGATCAAAAGCAAAAAGATAGTATCCAGAGAAAAGAGTTTGATAAGCATCAACATAAAGTTTCTTTTGAGAAAAATTTGGTTGCAGAGGTTTCGAGGGTATTTGAGTGTCATCGACATAAGAGATAAGAAATTAATCTTGTAATTTTTTAAATTAAAGGAATTATATTCTCTATTTCCATTGAAAGCTCTGTTATCGACAAATTCAATGATTATTCTCTTAGGTAGCTGTCCGAGAATAATATTGTCGAGAGTTTCACCGTGAATTCCACCGTGTAAAGTAAGCGCTTTGACTTCGACTCTTGTAATCGGGTATTTTGCAGTTCCCTGTGCAAGAGCTTTCACATGTGCTAATAAAATACCAGGGCTGATTTTTGAACGACGTACGAGAAGAGTTGTTTCCAAAATGTGTAAAGTGCATAAACCTGTAGGGTCCATGAGGCCGAAAGCATCTTTTGTACGTACAAGACGAAGTCGCATCTCGACACCGTTGAGAAGAAATTTGTTTTGATTAAAAATGTCACAATGCATGTGACCAATTAGATCTATTGTTTTGCCTGCACCAAAATAACTTCGCCGGTTAGCGATTCCTGTATTTTCACTGACCAAATCTTCCATTTTTCCTGCAGTATCTGCACACCAGAGAGATGATGTGAAATGACTGTTTTTTGCAGCAGGTCCATAATTGAGTAATGTTTCCAGGTATGCCCTGTATGCGTATGCATTGTTTGGAGGGGAAACAAGCTTTTGATTGAAATATACATCCACCTGATTGAACATCGAGTGAAGTAAATTATTTATAACACTTACACTTCTCAAAGCTTCCGCATTTAAAGAAGTTTCTTCCGGTCCTTCTAATTTCACGCGTACACTGAGCATTGTATGAGCGAAATCAATGTATTCCTCGTCATGACCAGGGATGACAAATTCTATAGGAGAATCATCCGTTAGCGAAGATACGGGTTTGCAATGGACCCATTGTGAACTCTCAATAGAAGTTTGAGTAGGTGGAAGAGAAAAAAGGTCTAATTCGTTTTTTAAACATTCACTGGAATGAGAGTGTAAAAAATACATTTTTTTGTTCTTTTTTTAAATTATATATCCCCAAAACTGTCCAAAATTTGTCGATTTCTTCATCCTGTACTACTTTTACGCTTTTTTTGTGAATATTTCTTATTTTTTGAATTTTTAGATTTTGCGTTTTTCCTTCCTTACGTCTTCTTCTTCTTCGTTGTCGATGTTGTTGTCCTCTTCTTATTCTCACTTTTCTTCTTCTTCTTTGAGTTTTTGACTGCGCCAATGCATTTAAGTTTTTTTCTTTTAATACTTTTTTGACGTGTGACACTCTCTACACCAGCGTGTACACCAGACAACTGAGCTCTGAAATGTTTAATTCCTAATTTATAACCTGAACCATTCATGAGATTATCAATTTTATCCATGGCTTTGCGTTTCAAATTTTCACGAGATTCCTTGAAACAAGAGTTAAATGCCTGTTTGAGTGGTATTTTGTTATCGACATCATTTAAAACATTAACTCCCGCTCGCATAGCCTCTTTACCAACTGCACGTGCACCTCGTGCGAGTATTGGTAATACACGCCGAAAAAGTCCACCCAAGAAACTACCGATGCCATGACCTCTCTGATAGGTTGATCCCACATAAACTTTTGATATACCACCTGCACCGACTTGAGTTGTGTAGTAATCTGAATAATAACTCATTTTTGCTTTTAATCAATTTTTTTAAATGTAGTGTTATGGTCAGAGTACCAAACTCAAATCGTATGGGAAGTCCAACATGGTCTCTTATATTTATTTCAATTCTAAGAAATTCCGTGTGAATAAGTGGAATGTAATATGGAGAGGGAAACTGTGTTATCTGAGCGGATGTAAAAACATAGTTTCGTGTATCAACTGGAATGATTCTTAAAAGTGGAGTTTGTACATCGCCAGTAATGTGAGGTTCACAAATATCATAATAAATAAACATTTTTTCAGGTAAACCACGAGCCAGACTTGGTGGATGATTATCAGAATGAAATTTGTCTAATGATATTAATTCTTGTGGAGCAAACCCGAGTATACATGATACTTTTTCACTAATTGCGAGAAAATGACGACCTTTTAACTCACAGTCTTTCGAGCAAATCTTTTCAAGTTTGACATAACAATCTTTATCCTCTTCAAATACGACTGCCATGTACTCTCGACCAAGAGGTGTCTGGTTCATCGCACGGACCAGATCGCTTACCTGAGAGTATATACCAGGTTTAAAGCGATTTACAATAGGTTTTTGACCAAACACCAGTCAGTATACCTGGGATATAATTGAGGCTATTCTCGAACATATCATTTTCACTTTTGAGAAGGTAGGGAAGCCGATATTTATCAAGTAAATCTTGTCCAACGACATTATTTTTCTTATCGTCATTTTTTTCAACTTTCACATTTCTCTCTTCCGTTATAGTTGTCATTGAAACTACACGATTTTCACTGTGATGTGACGAATGTTGTTATTGTTGTTGATGTTGTTGTTGTCTCACATGAAGAAATGTGTGGTGAAACGGGTTGTTGTAGTATTTATTCATTATTTTTTTTCTTTACACCCGATAGTTCTCGCTCATAGAAAATCCCTTCTATATCCTCACCGGATAGATCTTGCAACTCGTAAACATATGGTGATTGTCGACGAGGTGTATTAATTACACGTTTGATCACAAAAATTTCTTCTGTCCATCTTGCCTCATAACTTTTCACAAAGACACCTTTCTCTCTACTGATTTGTACACGATCTCCAACCTTATATTTAGGCATTTTAACTCTTGATGATTTTTTACCATATTTTCGTTGGATATTTAAACGAGCTTTTGCTGTATTTTCCAAACTCACTTCTGATGGATTCATTCCTATTCTAGAATGTCTAGAGTTATTATATGCTTTGTAACGTGCCCTGTCTCGAGGCACGGAACTACGTCTCGACAATCCTATTCTTTTAATTGCGGAACTCAAATTTATTACGCGCCAGTTATTTATTTTAGATAAATAACGATGAGTTCCAAAAATCCTGAAAACCCTACAAATAAACAGTTACTAGCTCAGGTAGTGTCCCAAGGTCGCGGGTAATATTCCGGAAAAATGATTAGAGACAATAATCTTCATTTGAGAAACAATTTAATTCACTAAATAAACGATAAACATTTGAGAATCGATGGATGATAGATCATATAACCGAAGATCAAAGATTTGCAATAGGCTTACATTAATATTCATTACGTAATTGTGGTCTGATGCGAGTTAGTTCATAATACAACTCGAGAACATAGTTTGCTATAAACTTTCATGAACAAATTAGAATGACGACTGTTCCGTCGTCACAATACTTTTTATAAACCTAATTTTATTATTTTAATTCTTCGCGCGATTATAGACCAATCAAGCGGTAGAATAAAGGACAAGCGCTCCTGCGCATGAACGGCGTTGGCAGTACACATTTTTTAGCATTCAATCATAATCGATCGTGCCGTGTAGAGCTCTCGCGTGCTTATATCTCGTATCGTATGCCCTTGCGCATAAAAAGCCTGTTCTCACCTAGAGTTCGGAAACCGTTCGACTCTGTTCGATCGGAGATCCCTCGTCGGATCAACAAAATCATATAAAATCAAACAACCACGTGTGTGATGCCAACGCCGGTTCTCGCGTCTCGTTTTTTTGTGTTAAAGTTTTAGTTCTCATATCTCTAAAGTGTAGCAAACCCTCGTGGTGAATTCTACATAGAATTCACCTTTGTAGATTGCTACGCGAGCAAGTGTACATGGGTCGTATGACTCATTACGCGAGAAATTCATATAATCATATTCAATTTCAATAAAAGGGTTTTTTATGCCTTC
>UCOH01007887.1:0-21570 GCA_900474275.1 Synergus japonicus
ATATATTCTTCCTATAACGTACAATTCTAATTACGAACTAAGTGTGAGTGTGATGGTATATTTCGTTTATAGCGTGTGTGTGTGTGTAAGTGTGTGAGTGTGCATATGAAATCACGGCGATAATATTTATGGTATGAATATGTAAGCGGATGAATGGTTGTATTTGAGAGGGTGTCGCAATTGAGTACTGTAGGTAGAGAGAGTGCGTTCCTTCAGTGAGAGAGAAGCGTGTGATTGAGCGAGTGTATACGGTGTTACGTCGGAACCTGCGAAATATTAAATGGTGTAAGCTATGATTGCGCATGCGTACGGTAAGCGGTAGACGAGGCGAGCGTCTCCTCCTGAGCCCGTCTCTCTCTCTTTAGGCGGTATACGGTACGGAGTGAGAGAGAGGGGTGAGGGAGGTTAAGTTCTTGTCTATTTATTCGCGGTTTTGTCAGTTGTCGGTCGGTCAGGTAACATCTCCAGGATAGTTCAGTATTCATGGCTATGGTTGCGCCCTCTACTCATGAATACTTTAGCCAGGTGTACGGCTGTAGTTGCACCTTCCAGTCGCACACCTGGTGAACTCTACCTGAAGAAGACGTCTTGGTCGAGTCGTTGTTGTTCGCTCTGCTACGGTTGCGCCCACTAGCAGAGAGAACAGTTAGTTCCCCGAGTGTAGGCTTTGCTACTCCCCGACGAACAGCGACAACAAGCATCGGCGCACCTCTTTTATATTCTTTGGTATTACGTAACTTGCGGTCGGTGAGTTGGTGGGGGACAGTTAGCCGAAGACTTCTCGCCTCGTGTCGAGTGGCAGGGAGTGGTACGTGCAGAGCTCTTAGTCGGCCGTTTTGTAAAGAGAACGGTGATGGGCTTTGCGCGGAGAATATGACCGAGAATCTTACCGGAAATATGACCGGGAGTATAAGAGCTCTGCATGTATGTGATGAGCGACAATATCGCCTGTCACAACTTTATTATCAAAATCATGAGTCTTTACATTATCAGTAACAGACACTGGCGAGTGCGAGATGTGTACTCTCTCGAAGATCGATACTCTCTATATTCTATGCCTGTCTATGACAGAGAACGCAAGTACTAACTACTAGAGAGGAAACTCGATGGAGATTTTGGTTACGACAAGGTTGGGGATAAGTTAGGTTGTCCCCACATACTCCCCCCCGAATAACGATGTCCATCGGAAATGTTTGCAAGAAAACAAAAAATACATAAACAGGTACAATGCGTAGATACTAGGCTAGTAACTTGTACAATATAATATTCTTTAAATATAAAACTCTTAAGTGAGTAACGTTGAAATACTTTTATAGTAAGTAATACTTTTGTAAACGAAATACATGTTTCGGTGATCGACTAAGAGTTAATCTTGGACTTTTTCCGAGTAATAACTTAAAATTAGACGCTAAACTTTGGCAAAAGACACTTTCTTAATACGAGAATAGGTTTTGAGTGGTATCATATTTGTTAAGTTACTTACAGTAGTAGGAACTAAGTTAACATCGTTAGGAGTTACTCTAGTTGGAATCTTTGGGTTCCATTGAAGTCTATTTCGTAAACTCTGTCAGATACACGATGGATGACCTTATGAGGACCAGTGTACGGACGTTCGAGCGATTTTTTTGCTGTGCCTACTCGAAGGAAAACATGTGTACATGATCCTAGATCTTTGTGAAGAAATGACCTGTTTTTATGATGATGAGCGACTGGTACAGGTTTTATCAATCGCATGTGTTCACGAAATTCTTCTAAGAAAATTTGACGATTTAGTGAGAAATCATCCGGGATGATGAACTCTCCAGGAATTCGTAGGGTTGTTCCGTATAAAAATGCGGCTGGAGATGAACCTATGTCCATGACGCTAGTTCTAAGACCGAGTAATACTGTAGATAGAGTTTGACACCTTTTAGGGTTGTTGTGACACATAAGAGCGGCTTTAAGGGTACGGTGCCAGCGCTCGATCATCCCGTTGGATGCCGGGTGGTAGGCTGTTGTCCGTATTCTTTTACATCCGGTGAGTTGTAACAACGCGGTGAATAATTGTGATTCAAACTGGCTGCCTTGATCGGTAGTTAGTTTTTCAGGGGTTCCGAAACGCGGGATCCACTGATCAACAAAAGCTCGGCAGACCGTAATAGCCTCGACATTTTGGAGAGGTACGGCTTCGGGCCATCGCGAGAAACGGTCGATCATCGTCAACAGATATCTGTAACCGTTGTTGGAAGGTAGTGGACCGACGATGTCCATATGTACATGTCTGAATCTCCCATCCGGAGCAACGAATTGCGCTGGTTCGGGATGATTATGACGAGAAACTTTCGATTTTTGTCAATCCGTACATGCTTTACACCAGTTCGCAATATCGCGATGCATACCGGGCCAAACGTAGCGCTGGCGGATCACGCGATCGGTTACCTTAGGGCCGGGGTAAGCTGGACTATGGAAGAGTTTAAAGATTCCTTCTCGGATAGAAGAGGGAATGTAGGGGAGAAGGTTTTCGCCTGTTAAGTCGCAATAGAGAGCGATACGACCAGAATCCTATTGTAACTTTCGAAAGTTTAGTGAGCACTTAGGTGAGACGATAAGTTCTTTAAGCTCGGCATCATCCTCCTGAGCCTTGGCGAGTTCGGATAAACTCCACTCGGTGGGCATGTGAATAGACTCTACCCGTGAAAAGGAGTCAGCCACAACGTTGTCGATGCCAGACAAATGCTCAATTTGAGTGGTAAATTGAGAGATGAACGAGAGTTGTCTAATTTGCCGAGGAGAAGCTTTTTCCGAAAGTTGCGCGAAAATGTAGATCAAGGGTTTGTGGTCGGTTACTACTTTGAAATTTTGGCCTTCAAGGAAGTGTCGAAAGTATTTAATAGATTCGTAGACCGCAGTTAGTTCCCTGTCATAAGCGCTGTAATTACGTTGCGCGGGCGAAAACTTACGAGAGAAAAATGCTAAAGGTCTGCATGAACCGGAAAGAAACTGTTCTAACGAGGTTCCCATGCCGGTGTCTGAGGCGTCAGTGACAAGACGTGTCTCGGCATCGATGGAAGGATGAGAAAGGAGAGTGGCGTTCGCAAGATCCTGCTTGATCTTTTCGAAAGCCTCCTCCGCCTCAAGAGTCGCTACGTCGATAAAAGTTAACAGCTCCTAAGAACCTGCGGAGTTCAACGACCGTGTGAGGCTTAGGAAAATCCGTGATGGCTCGAATTTTTTCGGGAGTTGGTCGAAAGCCATTTTTATCAATTAGGTGGCCGAGAAATTCGAGTTCAGATTTACCGAATAGGCATTTCGCTGGATTAAGGCGAAGCGAAAACTCTTTGAGTCTTTGGGGAAGGCTCGACTAGTTTTCCGAATTTTTACCTCTAGTCCAGGAACAGGTGCCTTTGCAATTAGTCGCTTGATTTCCAAACTTTTTGTGATAGTAGCAAAGTTTCCTTTCGCTATCGTTTTTAGACGAGTCGCGGGACCTCCGAATTGGGGTATTAGCGCGCGATTTGCTACGCGACCGATTGTTTGGTCGTTGATTTTGGTTTTTGAGCTGTATGACTTTTTTAGTCAGCCAGTCAATTTCAGCGGTCAATTTATCGATAGGGTTTTCGTTCGAAACGGCAGAAGCGTTGCCTTGAGATAGTGAAACTGATGGGACCATGGCCATGATATTGTCGGCTATCCGAGCCAAGGTGTCCAAGTCTGCATTTTCATTACCCGCGAGAATAGCAGTGACATGTTTCGGTAGATTATCGAAGAATACAGTTTTGAGTATATCATTGGGGCATCCTCCATCGGTGTGACTGCGTATATTGTTCAAGAAAACGGATGGTTTTCCATCAAAAGATACCTCCCCTTTAATGAAACGACGTAAACGAGCTTCATGTGATTCGGCGAATCCTGTGATAATACGCGTCTTAATTTGGGTGTAGACGTCTACTGGAGTTTCAGGGAGTTTGAGAATACTTTTAATATGAGCGATAACGTCACTGTCGAGGTGAGTCACTATACAGTCGGCCATCGTAGCCTGATCTATGATTCGAGCACGTCTGAAAGACGCCTCGGCTTGAAGGAACCATAAAGTTGGATCGCTGCGGAAAAAGGGTGCGATTTTAGGGACGCGATAATGATCAACGCATTCGCCCTGATTTAAATTTAATTGTCCAACTTGATTGGAGTGTTCATCTCCCGGGTTGGATGAGCCCGCTGCTGAAGGATTCATGGTGTCGAGATTCGAGTCACTCAAAAAAAGAAAATAGACCGCTGCACAGGCGACCAATAAAACCAGTAATAAGTAAATGATTAACCGCGTTAATTCAGCAGAATCGAGTGAAAATCCGTACACCGGTCCTCGAGGTCCTTGACCTATAAAAAGTTTTAACTTAGGTTAATAAAAAGAATTGGTTTACAAGAGTCTTATGAGATAGAGAGGTTAGGTTACATAAATTCGTGTTAAACTAACTTTTACTAGCGATTTGAATATTGGCGGAAAGATGCAATTAAAGACCTAAAATCTTATTTAACATGTGACATTTCGCATAAGAAAATTTGACATTACATGTATTTGCAAAGGCTTCAGTTAAATATAAGTATGGCGAGAGAAAAAAAACGCGACAAAATTTCGATTTAGAGAAAAAAATATATGCAAGATACGGCGACAGAAAATAAATGTAAAAATAGAAAATTGTCTATAAAAATACACTTAAAAACATATTACAGAGTACCTTGAGTTCCTTGCGAATACAAAAATTACCGCGTGAAGATGATCCAGATGAAAACGTTCCAACTGTGAGTCCGTCGGCGATAAAAAAGAGGAAAAAAATATTTGTCGTTGAAACTTCCAGAAAAAGTAAAATCCAGCAATTTAGCGAATAGCTATGTCGAATTAAACGTTTGAATCGTGGAATGTGCCGGCAGGCACACGTGGTCCGATAAGAGCCAAGAAAGCCAAGTCCGGTGCGTAGATTTCAAACTGTCCGAATCTTCTCCAAAAAAGGTCATCGATCAAAAATAAATGTTGTCTTAGTAGAGATGAGCTTCGATTATGGTGTCTACTATGATATTTTTGTTTTGAGAGATCAGAAAATCTTCAAATTTGCCTTTTTTAAAACAAAGGAAACTGACGCCACGCCACTTTGCAACATCACATTGGGGTCACCATTATGTGGGAAATATGTATTTATTGTATTTGAAATTACGGCCACATGTCCGTATGAATGAATTGACGTGGTCAAGAATAGTCATTATTAATCACAAACAAAACTAATCACTTTATTATCAAAATCATGAGTCTTTACATTGTCAGTAACAGACACTGGCGAGTGCGAGATGTGTACTCTCTCGAAGATCGATACTCTCTATATTCTATGCCTCTCTATGACAGAGAACGCAAGTACTAACTACTAGAAAGGAAACTCGATACAGATTTTGGTTACGACAAGGTTGGGGATAAATTAGGTTGTCACCACAATAGGTCCCGAAATTTTTCCCTCGTTCGCCTCTAAAAATCAAAGTGGCGGAATCTTTCTGCTAAGTCACGTGTTTACACTGTGACGCGCATTTTTTTTAAGTTTCAAAAAATGAAACGAAGGTCTCCAAAAGCGACACACAAATGGCCCAAAAAAATAAAATTAAGATAAATAAAAAAATTTAGATAATTCAAAATTTAAAAAAATAATAGGAAAATTCTGGGCGCCAGTCCTTTCTTGGGACAAAGATAAAACCAAAAAAAAAATATATCAATAGATATAAATTCAAACAAAATCAATTCAGTTAAAACATGCGAGAAAGGTAAAGATACGAGGAAATAATATTCCTAAGAGATAAATGATATGAAGATATACATAAAAGATAACCTCGCAAAATTATAACCAAATTAAATATTAAAGATAAAGACAAGTTAAAATTTAAATGAAACTAAACTTACTACTAGCTCAGAACATCAGTAGAGAGGGGTAGTTCGGAAATTATAAGACTCAAAGAATTTAAAAAAATTATTTAACAAAGCTTTATTCTATTGAATAAGAATATTCTGACATTAAGTAGTAATAACAACGATAGAAATATAATGATATAAACTGAATTTGACATTTAAATTAAAAATGTTTCTACAACGATAGTCAACGGTCAAATAGAATTCAAAATAAAGTACATTAAAATCAAAATTATAAGATATTGACACAAAATTTATACAAAATATTACAGGCAAAAAGGGACTAAAATTAGGGAAAACATATAATAAAATTAAGGGAGTTTTGGGCTCTCGCTAATGGGGTATAATTGGGTTCTCATTAAATAATTATTTTGGGGAGGATTAAATTATATATTATATAAATTAGGGGTTTTTGGGTTCTCAGTAATTAAAAAGGTTTTGGGTTCTCGTTACATAATTATTTTGGGGAGAATTAAATTACATATTACATAAATTAAGAGTTTTTGGGTTCTCAGTAATTAAAAAGGGTTTGGGTTCTGATTACATAATTATTTTGGGGAAATATTATTTTCTGGATTATTAAAATAAGTTAGAAACACATGATAAATCAACAGTAAAATTCAATAAAGACAATAAAATATCACAAAAGTTCAAAAGATATATAAAAGATAAGATGATTCAGCCAAGGAGTCAAAAAAATTAAAATAAACAATATAAAATAAAAATAACTTGGCTAAATCATTGAAATGGATCGAGTCCTACCTTTTAGATTCAGAGAGACACTTAAACTTTTAAATTTGATACGACTTGACACGTGCTTTCACTTAGAGTTTCACAAATTAAAAGAGATCGAGTCAAGTTCTCACGGAAGCTCGTTAGCCTGAAGGAATTATAATTTGGGGGAAAGGGCTGATGCGCGTAAGTCTAATTTCGTAATTTCGTATGGTCGTGAGAGTGATAGCCAATGAGGTCCGCTTCCGATTCGTCAATTCGATGTCCTTTCTTCTTCTTTTCCTACTCCTTATCAGCCGTTGTTACAAGATAGAGAGGTTCCGAACTCCTTTATACAAAGGAGAGTGAGATACAAGAACCTTTGATGCTTTCAGATATCAAGCGATGAGGGGAACAAGAATATGGAGAACTAATAATGATATAGTTTCATCCTTCTAAGTTCTAGAGATATAAATGGCATTTAAAAGCCAGTAAACGTCTATTAATAGACAAAGAGATAAGAGATAATTACAGGTATCTGTAATAGAGATAATTAGGCGAAATTACTAATTCTTATTTAGAATTATAAAGTAATAGCCTCGGTCAATCTTTGCCAGGAATGTTCCAAGACTTAAAGATGACCAACACCAATCCTTCTGTCCATTATTGACAGATTTGACAGTTCTGTCTTGGACGTTAAGAGGGATGGTGGAGAGATAATATTTAAACAAGGCCCAAGGACAGTAGCTATGGTGAAGAATTCGTGAAGGTGGTGTCGCGAATGATGAAATCGAATCAGTGGATGCGTAGGTGGTTGATACGTCTGTGGCTGCTCGCTCGTGACCGCAAAAGCTCAGAAATTTACAAAAAAAATAAAAATAAATAAAATAAATCAACCCTAAAAATACATTACAAAAAAAATTAAATTAAATTTGAAATTCAAAATAAAAACATAAAATAACGAATAGAATAGATAAAAAAATAAAATTAAAAACAGTTAGGAGTGCCGAATTATACTCAAAATGAGAGCACTCAAGTCTTTATTTCATTATCATTCTTAATTTAATAAAATTTTGTGATTTGCAGAAATCTGCAACATCACAACACTAAAGTGACTTTGAAAAATCGGAAAAAATAGTAAGTAAGTAAATATAGGAACATTCAGAGGGAAGCTAAATAAATACTTATGTATATTTTTTTCTTAAATTTCGTTCAGTTTAAAGTGAGTAACATGTGTCTGAAATTCGATGTGCCAGAAATGGTACATCCGGACTCGAGGGTACAAAATTTTCAAGTTTTCAATTATCCTATTGTATCATTTTTTTAACATTTTGCCTCTTCTTTCTCACTCTTTTTAGATAATTATGGAATTGCGAAGCAAGACAAAAAATTATTTGTCCATCGTGCCTCCAAATTGCACTCTATCGGATGTATCTGACGAGTCAGATAACGCTGAAATGAATAATATGGATTGCGATGATTATGTTCTGCCCAAAGATTATAATGAAAAGAATGAGTGGCTTCTATCAAATGATGATGATGCAGCAGACGTGTTTGAGCAAGAAATTGAACCTGAATCTTAACCGGAGCCTGAACCTAAACCCAGCTCTAGTACAGCTCTTTCGAAACGTCATAGGAGAGGTCGAAAGAAAAAGAACACGGTTCCAAGTAAAAGTTACAAAAATATAAAGCTAAAAAATCAAAAACCAAAAACACAAAAACGACTGAAACTTGGTTTGAAGTGGAACACGTCTGATTTAAATCATCCTGGAGGTGGTGATGTACTTTTATCAGGAAATGTCACGGGCAATGATCCTCTCACGTATTTCAATTCATTTTTCTCATACAAGTGTATTGAACTAATTGTTGTACAAACAAATTTATATTCAACTTAAAAAACTGGCAAATGTATTAATACAAATGTAGAGGAAATGAGAGACTTCCTGGTGATTTGTATTAAGATGGGCGTTATCCGTTTACCATCTTTCAAAGATTATTGGGCTAATTCTACGAGAATTGACAGTATCACGAAAGTCATGTCTCGAGACCATTTTGTACTTCTTCGCAAATTGCTCCACTTTTCTGATAATTGCAATAACAATGCACAAAATTCAGATCGTTTCACTAAGATCAGACTTTTTCTTGATTTAATTTTGGAAAGCTGCTCTAAACACAAAAATGAATCAAAATTGAATTCAATTGATGAAACTATGATTTCTTACAAGGGTACTCGCGCTGGTAACTTGCGACAGTACATTAATAGTAAACCCATCAAGTGGGGGTACAAACTTTTTGTACTAGATGGTTCTGATGGCATTATTTATTCTTTTATTGTTTATCAAGGGGCCGGAACTTTTGATCTCCTCAAAGGTACTGAAATGAGTTTGACACAAGAAGAGCGTGATTTAGGAGTTGGTGCCAGCGTTGTATTAGCATTGGTCAAGAGTTTCAAAGATCCATCTGGTTTGGCAGTCTTCTGCGATAATTATTTTTCAAGTCTATGATTGTTTCTGTATTTGGAAGAAAAACTAAACGCTACTGGAACCTTCCGCTCCAACAGGATTGAACATTGTTCTTTGCAATCGGACAATCAACTTATGGCTCAAGGAAGAGGGAGCATTTGTTACAAGACACATGCTAATAAAATTATCATCCTTAAATTCGCAGATAATAAATGTGTATTGCTTGGAAGTATGATTTTCGGAGTTACACTTCACTTAGTAACTTCACTTATGCGTTGGTGCAAAGTTGAGAAAAAGAAGGTCAAGATTGAATGTCTCAATATTGTTTTCCAATACAATAAAAACATGGGTGGGGTTGATAAAAATAATTGTCTCGTTTCCCTGTACAGAACACAATCGAAAAGCAAACGTTGGTATATCCCAATTTTCTTCTATTTCCTCGATATGTGTATTGTTAATGCATGGCTCCTGTTTAAAAAAGAGCATCCACCAATGCACGGTGAAGTAACTCCTTATCTAAAGAAATTTCGCTTAGACATTGCTGACGCTCTCATAAAATATATAAAACAGACCCGCGGAAGGACCCCTATAGCCACGTTGAATCAAAAAATTAACGCCTCTCGAGTACCAAGACCAGAAAATTTAATTAGATACGATAGAGTTGACCATTTTCCCTTGTACCAAGACGAGCGCAAAAGATGCAGATATTGAAAAAATGGAAAATCCTTTGTTTCCTGCACCAAATGCGATGTGACATTATGTTTCAGGCAGAATAACAATTGTTTATTAGCTTTTCACCGAAGATGACTATAATACGATTTATGTTCTTTAAAACTATGTAATAAAAGGCAAAATAATAAAGAATTTGCTCATTTTTCAATGAAAAGAAAAATTAATTATTTTATACCCTTAAGTCCGGACGTTTCATTTGTGGCACATTCGCGATATCCGACTTCCGCTTCTTTTTTTTTATCTAATGTACTTTATGCACTTCATTACTAGGAATCAAAGCTAAGTCTAAAAGGAGATAATTTTCATTGAACTGGATATAGGTGCCACCCAAATAAAAAGTCAAATATTTTTCTTATGAGTTTTGCTAGTAATCCCGAAATTTCTGGATGGCATTTTAATCCCCTTGTCCAATGCCGACTTCAATTTTTTTGTACGATCAAGTTAAAAAAAAGCACGTAACTTCTGCCTTTAAGTATTATTTTTATTGAAATACAGGGTCTCCCACCACCTATGAACGTGCCGGTGCTAGGTGATAGAGGACAAAAAAAGAAACGGAAAAGTCCTTTGGAAAAATTTGATTTGGGCCTTAGTTTGAGCACAGTAGAACTTTAAAGTTGGGCATAATGAATCAATCAGAAGTGATAAGTGAACCACCTGAAATGAACCGCCATCATGCACACTATCTTAACACTTATAAGACAAACAAGTGGTTGCTAAATCTCGCTTCTAATTGGTTCATTATGCCCAACTTTCAAACTTTATTGTACCCAAACTAAGACCCAGATCAAATTTTGCCACCGAACTTTTATTTTTCTTTTTTTTTTGTCCTCTATCACCCAGTACCAGCACGTTCATAGGTGGTGGGACACCCTGTATATACTAACAATCTATGCGGATTTTATTGAAAAATTAGACTTGAAACACACATTTAATCAAAACTAAAATAAATAATAATTCGTTTAGAATTGCTGAAAATAGTAACTGAGGATGAAGAAGTGCGTTTGAAAAGAATAAATGAAGGCTACATGGTGGGTGAATATATGAAGGAAAGTGATCTGGTCCGAGAAAAAAAAATTCACGATGCCCAAAAAGCACTAGAGAATGGAGGGTAATTTTTCAAATTTCAGAACAAATACACTCAGTGTCTTCAGATCGTGGGATTTTTCGGCCCCCACTCTACGACTCACGAGCTCATGCTATCTTTCTCTATCAATAGGTTCCTGACTGTTACTAGAGAGAGAAAGCATGACCTCGCGGGTCGTAGAGTGGGGGCTGAAAAATCCCACGATCTGCAGACACTTATTACACTACCGTCAGAAATTGTCAGCACGCCTGTTTTTTTTTATCAATTGTGAGGAAAGTTTAATTAAACAATTTTAAAAAGATTAGAAAATGTATCGAAAACAAAGCTTCCCCTATAAGAAAGCAAAATTAGAGAATTTTAATCAACTGCTAAAAAACAGACGTGCTGACAATTTCTGACGGTAGTTTATATCTTCCAAAAGGGAGGTTCAACCGTTGAAAAGATAGACCTCGCAAAACATACGGTATAAAAAATGATTTTAATTTCACATTTCTATAACTAATCGTAATTTCAAACATGATAACGTACTTCAGAATTTCTGTATACAACCATATGTGGGTCATTTACAGATCAATTAACAGGTTTTTAAAAGACTGTTGCAAGGCATAAAATTGTCTTCTATGAATGCTTGCGCCCGTGTAAAAATTTCCAAATATATTTGGCCCAGACTGGTGATGAAACGCCCGGCCCGATCGGGCCCCGATAAAGCCAGGTAGGGCCCGGTCGGGCCGTGTGTTTCATCCCCGATTTGAGATACCCCGATCTGGGCTAGAGCAAAATTTCTACTCGGGCGCATGAGCGATGCGAGTGTGAAAAGCTCTCACAAGATAGAAATCACAATCTCGCACTAGTATCGAAATATACTATGACACACATACATCCAAAGGGTTAAAATATTTCAAAATAAATGTTTGGTAGTGATGGGACATCGACATCGAAAACATCGAAACATCGATGTTTTGCTTTCGATGTCGATGTTTTTAACATCGATGTTTTATTTTCGATACATCGACTGCGTCGATGTTGACCATTTTCGATGTCGATGTTTTGGAACATCGATGTTTTCATTTGGATGTCCCATCACTACCCCGTAGTGATAGGGTATAAGGAAGTTTGTATGTATACTATTTGAATTATTGTGAACGGGAAACAATTCACAGCGTTTTCTTCTTAATGACGGAAATCCTATTTAAAAACAATATTCAAGGTGGTTGGCGTCGTAATTCCTGTAAAAACCAGCAAATAAAAAAAATTCCTCCATAGTTATAGGGCATACGGTAGTTTGTATGAATACTATATGAATTTAGACAAATCCCCTTATTATTTTAATTTATGTGCGCGTGAAACGTTTCATAGCGTTTACTTCCGTAATTACGTAATTCCTATTTAATAATAGTAAAGGTGGTTGGAGACGCAATTCCTGCAAAAACCAGCAGAAAGAAATTCCTCCATAGTGATAGGGCATATAGTAGTTTGTTAGTAATTTCTTCCTATTGAACAACAATAGTAAAGGTGGTTGGAGACGCAATTTCTGCAAAAACGAGCAGATGAAATTCCTCCATAGTGGTAGTGCATGACGTAGTTTGTTTGAATACTATATTAATTTAGACAAATCCCTTCATTATTTGAATTTATGTGCGCGTGAAACGTTTCATAGCGTTTGTATTCGTAATGACGCAAATCCAATTTTATAATAGTCAAGGGATTTTTTTGCAATTCCTGCAAAAACCAGTAGATGAAATTTCTCCATAGTGATAGGACATTAGGTATTTTTTGAATACTATATTAATTTAGACGAACGGAGAGAAAGCTATGGTTGGGCCAACCATATAATATTGAATAATATGGAGCAATCATATTGCTATGGTTTGTGCAACCATAGTATGGTCAGTACAACCGTAGTTTGGTCAGCGCAACCAAAAAAATAGATAAGCTAAGCAATTGAATGTTTGCGCTGACCAAGATATAGCTGCAGCTACCACAGATATGTCTACAGCAACCATAGATATAGTTGCCCCGTATTTTTCAATATCTATGTTTAATCCAACCATAATTTACTCTCCGTGCGAATCCTCTCATTATTTGAGTTAATGTGCGTGTGAAATGTTTCATAGCGTTTGTTTTCTTAATGTCGCAAATCCTATTGAACAACAATAGTCAAGGTGGTTGGAGGCACAATGGGGATGAAACTTTTTTTGGTGTCACATACCATCATTTTCTAGTAATATTTGGACAGAAATCTGACAACAGAGTATTTAGAGAGGACTATGGAATTTTTTTCGCGTTTTTCTCTTATAACCAGTTTTGGGGATGTATTTAAGGTGCTGACCGGTGACGATATGGGGATAAAACTTTTTTTGGTGTCACACACCATTATTTTCTAGTAATATGTGGACAGAAATCTGACAACAGAGTACTTAGAGAGGACTTTGGAATTTTTTTCGCGTTTTGTCTCTTATAACCAGTTTTGGGGATGTATTTAAGGTGTTGACCAGTGACGATATGGGGATGAACCTTTTTTTGATGTCACACATCATCATTTGCTATAAATATTTGGAGAGAAATCTGACAACAATCTTTACACATTTGAGTAAAAAATGCAACTTGTTTTTCATTTATTGTATTGTTTTGTAGTTATTTAGGTGATAGTAAACGATTTAAAATGAATTTTAAAAAAAATTGTATTTTCGTTTATAAACGTTGCAAAGGCATTTAAATCCGGGCATTTTTATGGACCTAAAACCTTAAGTAAAAAATAAAATTTTTTCCGTTGCTCCAACAGCCTTAAAATTAACAATTGTGAAATGAAATTTCGAGGGAAATAGCATCCCAGAGGGCACAAATACCCAAAGAAGTTTTTAGGATGTTCTAAAACGTCATAATTTCGGCCAAATAACGTTCTAAAAACGTACAATGTTCTTATGATGTTTTAGGACGTTTTTAGAATATTGGACATTTTTAGGATGTTTTTAGCCTGACTGCTGGGAATCTTACTTCTTAGACGAACATGATCTCTTGAAAAAACATTCAATGCCCTAAAAATTGATACTTTTGAACTGAAATTTCCAGGGGAATATGTATTCCGGGTACTTGGACAATTAAGATTTCTTTGCAGATCAACGCGACCTAAAAAAAATCTCCCCGCGGCGGGATTCGATCTTCGTGCTTGTGCTCCTTGTGAAGTTTGCGCCTTACAGAACGCTTGTACTTATATGTTTTTTTTAAATTTCATTAAATTATATATTTTTTGTATATAATTTATATATTTATATTTTAATTTATTTTTTATATTTATAATTTATATTGTTATATATATTTTAAATTAAAGGGCATAGCAGGATAAGCATGTTTGTGCTGCCCCCGGTTGAATTTGTCCGGGATTTTTACTGTGAGTTTGTACTGATGGACTATTAACTTTCCCAAAAATTTAGATCTGAATAAAATTTTTTGGGGGAGTTATGGGGGTGGAAAGAAAAATAGAAAAATATTTTTTTCTCGAGAACGGCTGGAAGAATTTTTATGAAAAAAATATATGTTATGTGTTTCGATGGAGGGATATTTTAGAAAAATTATGATTGCTATTATGAAAACAAACTGAATAATCAGAAAAGGTCCGTTTATCGAAAGAAAATAAAGCTACACTACGAAGTGTGAGAAGGAAGGAACTCATAATAAAATATTACCCCTTTATAGTCAGTGTAGATACGCATGCATACAGCGGGTGGTACACTTAACGCTGTACACTGAAGATTTTTAATTTTTTGCACCCTGTTCTACCACTTCAATTAATTTCTAACCTGGGGCACATTTTTCAGAACATTTTGAAGTATGTTTAGGCACAAAATGGTGGGTATTCCGCAAAAGCGTTCTATCAAAAAAAATTTTGAAAATTTTTCTTGACACCTTTTTTTTGAAAAAAAAATCCATAATTTTTCTAAAATATCCTCCCATCGAAACCAATAACATATTTTTTTCATAAAAATTCTTCCAGCCGTTCTCGAGAAAAAAATATTTTTCGATTTTTATTTCCACTCCCATAACTCCCCCAAAAAATTTTATTCAGATCTAAATTTTTAGGAAAGTTAATAGTCCATCAGTACAAACTCACAGTAAAAATCCCGGACAAATTCAACCGGGGGCAGCACACACATGCTTATCTTGCTATGCCCTTTAAATTAATAGTATATTATGCATTAAGGGATACATATAGGCGTTTTTTGTCGAGCGCTTCACGTGCTATCATGTGAAGTTATCACGAAGTTCACGTTAAACTTTCACTATACTATTTCTGCATTTATTACTGAAATTTGCGTTATAATCTCAAGTCTTTCAGTAAAAAGTCATGTTTTTTCATTAAGTATTCATTTAATTTATTTTACCGAGGAACAAGTGAAATCTTGTCGAAATGTCTCTCTGTCCCAGGTTTATCGAAGTATTTCGGTTAAATCTAACGATTTCGTTCTCAGAGTAATGACTTTTTTGGATTAAAAAAAAAATTAAAAGCCAAACAACGCACGATATGAAAAAAAGTCTAAAGATGGAAAATGTTTCTTTTTGAACGCCTTATAGGATCGGCATAACAATTTTTTGAATTTCCTTAAAAAATCGGAAATTTAAATGTTGAGCAAAATAACGCGCGATGCAGAGGAATTAAGAGGAAACATAATTATTGGCCTTAAAAAGATGTACAAGTTCTCCTTTGGCCATTTTTCAATAGGATGAGTAGTTTTTGTTTTAATCATGAAAAATATTGTTAAACAGAAGTGAGCGCGAAGCGCAAGCCCCGATGAGAATGTGCTCCTTAAGGTCGATAAAACCTTAAGTAAATTAGTTATGTTTTGCATTCTAAAAGCTGAAATTTAATTTACTTAAATTTTAAAAAATTGATAAAATTATAAAAATATAAATTACATGTAAGAAATATATAATTTAATTTAATTTAAATAATATATATAGGTACAAGCGTTCTGTAAGTCGCAAGCTTCACGAAGGACACAAGCTCGCGAAACGTGCAACACGAAGCGCGATGATCGAACCATATTCGACACTCCGCGCGCCCTAGGCGTGCTCACTTTTACAAACGAAGCGAGCCGCGCGCGATTACAATGTGCCCGCCAAGCGGATAGATTTTTAATACTACGAACATCCGTATATAGAACTTGTAAATTAAAAAAAAGTTGTTTCAAAAATTTTCAAAATGCCCCAATTTTTTAAATTTTTATCCAAAATGGCTGGTCAAGGAACTCGAACTTCATTTTAGGACACTAAAAGAGTATACTTAAGGCTAATCAGATCGGTTAATTCGTTCAAAAGTTATAGTGCTCACAAACTAAAAATTTACACACAGACAAAGACACAGGCAGAAAGATATATTCGCAAAAAATGTTTTTCAGGTGCAGGGGGTCCTAAAACGTGGACATTTAACAAAAACTTGGTGTTCAAATTTGACACAAATCTAATACCTTCTCTGATGAGAATGTAAAAATGTCTCAAAGCACTTACAGTTTTTTTGCTTCGGAATATAAGTTCCGGGAGGAAAATGTATCTGGTCTATTTATGAAGTATGAAATAATTAATAATATATAATAAGTGTAGGGATAAAATGAATATGCCACAAGATATGATAATACAGAAGCGATTTATTAGCTCAAAAATAAATTAAGTTACATATACGTTAAAACCAAACGCGAATAAGTATAATTAAAAACCTCTCATTTTTCAGAGACTCCCTAAACGACGAACTCCCAATGAATGATTCCCCTCTCGACTCTCTCACACACACCTAAGCCCAATCAGTTACTTCTAATACCGAGGGCGCCGCAAACCGCACCTGACCCAGGGGCGGCTAAATTCAAACTCCACACTCGGCCGTCCTAACCATGACGACTGCCCTCAGACGTCATCAAAAACTATAGGGACTCAGTTCCCACCCACGGCTTCATATTATTCGCCAACGTCGATGTCCTCTTAGGTCCTTCTCCTTGTCCTATCTTTTGTACCAGATATCGGTCATTTCTCAGAACTTGTGTTATTTTGTACGCTCCAAAAAATTTCGCACAAAATTTTAAGCCTGGTCCTCCTTGTGTACGTCGAATCGCCACCAAATCATCCTCTTCGTAACAGCTTGCTTTCTTACGCTTCTTGTCATAAACTCTTTTATTCTCGGCTTGAATTTTGGCAATAGACTCTTTAGCTCTATCCCTCAGCGTGTCTCGTTTTTCCAAGAACAGAGTGGCTTGCTCTTCCTCTATGATTTCAGATATCTTCGGTTCCTCTCTCAAATTCATTCTCGTTCCATTATTGTCATTCTGGGGGAGGGTGTGTGTTGTAACGTGGTGGATTTTCACCATATTACTGATCCTTTTCCCAGATTGATTTTGTTCGGGAGATTAAAATAAAACAGCCAGTAGGAACTTCATTAGCTGTAAGAGTGTGAGTGTTGGTGTGAATGTGTGAGAAATGAAAGAAATTATGTATTATGTAAACTAGAATAAGTTAATGTTTTTACTGTTTTCAGCTTACCTGGCTTCCAAGGAACAAAATCAGATTATTTATGCTTTATATTTGTTTTTGAGTTAGCGTCTGGGATGCGTCAGTCGTCTATTTTGTCGTTTTCATCCTCCAAAACTGCAAGTAAACGCAGTTTAACATTTATAACTTATATTGTTGACAAACTGTCACAATACATGGACGCAGCCATAATGGTTTGCGCTAGCTCCACTTTGTACATAAAGAGGACAGTGGCTCTCAGAGCTATTATATTTGTGCTACAGCGACTGCGCACCCAGACGAGAATTTCGATGAGTATCCAGTTCTGTACTGGCCGTTTACGTGATAATTTTGGTTTTTAGTGTTCGCTAGCCGAAAAGTAAAAGAGTGCCTAAATCTGCACCAATTCCAATATTAAAGGATTACTTGGGTCTGCGGAAGTAAGGTATGAGTCTCGCATTTGGATTTCTCCAGATTTTAATTTGAGAAATTTAGAGTTTGTCTGGATTATTAGAGTTATATCATATGGCCAACGCCCATTTTTGCTTGGCATAGAACCTTTTCCTTTTCTTTGTGCTTTGGAATGTTTATTCGAGACTAAGTTTAGAGGATGTTTAAACTAATTTCAGTGTTGTAAGATGATTTGGAAGCATAAAGCTTAGTGGTTATGTAACGGCAAACCGACGCTCATATATAGTATAGCGTCGTCTTTTTCTTTTGGAGCATTTCGTTTCTCTCTTTCGAAGTGAATATAGAATCTAATATGATGCATATTTTGTATGAATAGAGATAGCTTTCTTTTACGTAAATCAATCAAGTAAAAGTTGAGTTTGTAAAGGGCATAGCAAGATAAGCATGTGTGTGCTGCCCCCGGTTGAATTTGTCCGGGATTTTTACTGTGAGTTTGTACTGATGGACTATTAACTTTCCCAAAAATTTAGATCTGAATAAAATTTTTTGGGGGAGTTATGGGAGTGGAAAGAAAAATCGAAAAATATTTTTTTCTCGAGAACGGCTGGAAGAATTTTTATGAAAAAAATATATGTTATTGGTTTCGATGGGAGGATATTTTAGAAAAATTATGGATTTTTTTTCAAAAAAAAGGTGTCAAAACAAATTTTCAAAATTTTTTTGATAGAACGCTTTTGCGGCATACCCACCATTTTGTGCCTAAACATACTTCAAAATGTTCTGAAAAATGTGCCCCAGGTTAGAAATTAATGGAAGTGGTAGAACAGGGTGCAAAAAATTAAAAATCTTCAGTGTACAGCGTTAAGTGTACCACCCGCTGTATGCATGCGTAACTACACTGACGGTATAATAATCCACCATATGATTTCGGTACATTATTTTCGAATATTATCTGATCAGCAACCACAAAAACCCCATTCTACAAAATATTTGGTATAGTTCTCTAGGTTTTTCAAACCCAATTCTTGAATTAACATTGATTTTACTGATTTTTACTTGCCTTTGTTCCTTGAAAGCATATTATCAATCATTTTCGCTTGTAATTTGTACTTCATAAATATTTTCCCACATACATTGTTTCCGCTGCAAAATACTCTTTTTTTCCTACTTCGTATCAGGTAGCTTCGGAAAAATGTCTTCATTGTCAAACAATCCTACGTGTGCCGGGTGTAATAAGTATTTAAATAAAATATCAGGAAAGAAAAAAATGGTCGAAAGTGAGGTTGAATCATCGACTTTGTCTAATAGGCTTCAAAAACAATTTCTGTTAACGATATTTTATGTGCAAAATGTCGAGTGTTTCAATATAAGAAACAAAAAATTGATGATGATGTAGAAAGCACGTCTTCTGGAAATGATAAATGTCTTTCTTAGTTGAAAACTGATGATCAACATTTAAGACACGGATAAAACCTGCAGCAGAGAAATCAAGCGATGAAAAGTTTGAAGTTCAAATCTCGAGAACTATTTCTACTCATAAATGTTGTTGCCTTTGTTTCGCCACATCAAATCTAACTGTCGTTCCAGAAGAAGCTCGTTTACAAGCTTATATTAAAAGGAAAATCTATATACCTGCAGGTAATCGTTGTTGTCAAGCGCACTTAATAAAAGGTCGATTTTTTGATAATGATCTGGGTAGTTTGCAGGTGTACTCTCATTCGTCATGTGTAAGCGCTTCAGAATTGACTACAATGATGAAGAATCTTGCTGTAGAATGCGATTCTACACTGTATGACAAAATAGCAGATTTTAGCCTTTCAGAAAAGCAGCTTTTTGGTTTCACAGGTTTGACTTGGGAGAATATAATAGAATTAAGAGATATGATAACTTCAATGAGGGACAGACAGACTCGTACCGTTACTCAAGCTCTTGTTGTATTTTTTTTTTAAACATCGTACACGTAATTCCAATAGACTTCTGGCGTCCATTCTGCAAATTGAATACGAGCAGCTGATTTCTGAATATACATCAGCAATAATAAAATCGTTTCAAGAAGATGTCCTGCCATCTCGTTTCGGTTTAAGTAATTCGAATAGAGAGGACTTAATTGAAACTCACACCACAGAAATAGCCAAAAGTTTATTTGATATTCGTACAAATCTATTTCTGATCCGTGATGCAACTTATGCACGTCATCAGAAAAGTACGAATAATGAGTTTCAGCGAAAAAGTTTCTCAGGTCAGAAGAAAGTACCACTCTGCAAGCCATTCACAATTTGTACAACTGATGGATTCGTGGTTGATATGCTAGGACCATATCCTGCGAATTTCAATGATGCAGAGATAATGCAAACCCTTCTCCAAAATGCAGATGGTTTGTGCAAATTGTTGAAAGAGAACGATTATGCTGTACTTGATCGCGGCTTCCGGGACGTGAAAGCTGACTTAGAACTCAAATATGTCTAGATATGACTAGATATGACTTCATCTCATCATTTATTGTAATAAACTTGATTTCTATTATTATGTTGGTCTGACTTATTTTGCGCCCCCACGAAATCCCTCTCTATGAGCGAGCTGGAATGCAAATTTTGTTTTTCAGGGAATTTTGAGTAAGCCTTCGTGAGATAATTTTTGAGTGGTATCAAAAGATACTTAGAGGTCCAATTTTTGTAATTAAAAAGCCACGTCACAATTTGGCGTCCAACGTGGGTTCCCAAAAATTAAAATGGTCTCTAAACTGACAAAGCTCTATATTAAATATCAAAATCTTAAAGATCCCAGAATTTTAGAAGTACACATAAAATAATATTTAGAATAATATTTCAACTTTTCTTCAAATTCAAATATTATCTATAATCTCTCGATTTAAATTTAGCTTTCTGTGAGCAATAAATTCCATGGCTAAGCATACCGGATTTATTATTATTTATATCACTTGTTTACATTTACTTCTATTGCCTTTATATTATAACGACTCTTGCTATCAATAATTATTCTCGATCCCTATCTTTTATTACTGACCTGCCTTACGAAAGTAAATAATACATTTAAAATTTATTTGAAATATTATTATATTTGAATATTTGAATGAAACAGTTTATACTAACATGGATAAAGATAAACAACCGACCTCGTGGATATACGAACTTAATAAAGAAACCTAATTTTAGTAATTGAAAAGCCACGTCACAGAACTCCTTTCCTGAACCGTCTTTTGCTAAAAAGGTTTTAAGTTGTTGCATATGATCGACATATGCAACTATTGAACTATAATATATATAAGAAATATAATATAAATAATATAAATAGTATAAATATATGTGTAACATACGATTTTCGGATGTTATTAAGTTTCTGTTACTGTTGATTTCAAGTAACCCAATAGCTTGGCGTGCTGAGTCAACATAACTGCGAGTGACTCAAGGTCTAGCTGTGTTTCATTAGAGATAGTTTAAAATTCTATTATGTATGTTAAAATATTTATTTTAAGTCCTCATTTATTTTAAGAACCTCAAATTAACCATCTCTTCAAAATTTACAACTTAAAATTACTATATTTAGAAATAAAGATAAACAAGAAAGATGCATTAGCGCACACACAATTAAGGGTCATTGAATCTGGATAAACGCACACCCACACGAGTCATACAATTACATGAGAAGCTACGTTCTCCGTGCCGCGGTAGATCAAGGACATGCTGGCATTGATACGTTTTGACGAGGCACCACCGATTTCTCGCGTTCTCCAAGCACTACCC
>UCOH01007888.1:0-16168 GCA_900474275.1 Synergus japonicus
ACCTTACTAGAATGCAAAGGAATATATTGTGAAAGTCCGGTAAGTTCTTTATATTCAGATAAGATTTTCGAAAATCTGGAAGTCAACTGAAAGGTGCAGATTGAGGCTTGATCAGAGAAAACAACTCCCCCGATAGAACTAATGTTAGTAAGAGGATCTATAATTCTTTTCCCATGGACATCAACCAGAAGACGGTAGTGGTCTAGCAAATCAGCTCCAATTATCGGGTAAGGAACTGCCGCAATGCAAAAATTCCACACTATAGGACGACGGAGACCCAGATCAAGGGATAGAATAGTTCCCCCAAAGGTTTGAATACCTGAGTTATTAGCTGAAAACAGTTTAAAATCTAAAGGACGTTTCTCCGAGTTTTTGGCAACGGGCAGGATTGAAATGTCTGCACCGGTGTCAATTAAAAATTTTCTTCCGGATTTCTTATCACGGATCAGGAGACGCTTTGAAGTAATAGGAACCCGAACATTCACGTCACCAACGTGGGCTCCAACTAGTTTTCCGACTGTGTGTCACTCTGCCAAGAACAGGGTTTCTTGCAAAAACGCGTTTTATCCCCGAATTTACGATGTAAGCGACACATGTCGAATTCAGTTTTTTGCTTTCTTTGTTTGTCAGTTCTAGACTGAGAACGTGAACGTGAACGCGAACGTGTTATAGTAGAGATTATAAGCTCAAGTTGTGAAGCCAAACGATCGACTTTAGCGTTTAATTTATCCATATCCGATTTATTTTGCTTAGAGGAACCGGGAATGTTGGTGGAAACCGCTGCGATAAACGAGTTATTTGGATTCGGAACCTCAACAACCTTATCGGCTAATTCGGCAAGTTCTTGCAAGTCATCAATTTTTGAAGAAGCTAAAATTGCGCGCGATTGATTGGGAAGTTGTTCCAAAAAAATCGATTTGAGAACTGCATCGCTGCAGGTTCCATCATTTAAGTTACGCAAACGACACAGAATCAAAGAAGGTTTACCCTCGGTTAAGACTTTGCCTTTTAACAATTGTCGCAAGCGACTTTCGGAAGAACATGAATACGTTGAAATTATACGCTCTTTGACTTTTTCGTAATAATCTTCCGGTTTTACAGCGGCAGTAATTAAGTCTTTAATACACGAGGTTACTTCAAACCCTAATGCTGGAATGATATAATCTACTTTAGTAGTATCTACGGAAATTCGCGCATTACGGAAGCTTGACTCGACATAGATAAACCACAAAGCGGGATCTTGTCGAAAAAAATCAGGTAATTTAGGAACTCGATAAGAGTCTACGCGAGCATTAGGAACTCCCGCATTCTGAAACTCTTCAAAACGAGCTCGCAGCTCTTCAAGCTGGGCATTGGCAAACGCTAACGCTGCTTCGTTTTCGGCCATAATCGGAATTTCGATGAAGCACACAAGTTTGAAAACTGACAAGAATCTTGCAAAGATTATATGATTAAGCTTTTCGCAAAAGAACCGAACCACTACAAGAATGCAGATTGACACAATAATAGCACTACTTACGTAAAGAATTTTCGTTGATGAAAAAGTTCACAAAGAGTAGTATGCAACGGTAGTTACAACGGAAATTGTACAATATACCTTCGAAAAAATCTTCTTACTTGAGGGCTGAACATCCGATGACAGATACCTGTAGTCGTCCAAGGGTTGCAGATAAGAATTCCTCAGATAAATTTTCAGATAAAAAATGCATGGGCTAACTCCAGGAAAACGTTGAAAATCTGATGCAACATGTGTTAAATATGGCGGCGCTCATCCGCGCAAAACAGATTCAAACAATCTTGAGACATCCAATACATCGAAATTAAGAATCCAAAAAATCTTGGCCCAAAATCAAGCCAGGCAGCCCGAAGTCAAAATCTTCATAAAAGTTTTCGCCAGGGAGTGAGCGAAAATGCTGAGATAAAATTTTTTAATCAGCCACGTGCACCACCGATTTTAAAATCACGTCGGGGTCACCAATTGTAGGATTTGTTCATGTATAAATTAATAATTATACTTGTCCTGTGGCCTACTCCACATTAATCAGTAGTAATAACACGTGGTTAATGATTGAACAACAAATAATAACTTTATTGAAGAATAGTACATTGCACGTACTTACGCACATGCTCTTGCAAACATGGCTGCACGAAGAAGTATTCGAGAGAGCATTCCCTCTCACTCATTCCGCCATAATACTCGTAAAAACTAGAAAGGAAACTCGCTAGTCTCTCGCTCAATAAAAGAGTTCAGTCGGGGCGCTAAGACCCTGCGAAACGCTAAGACCCTACATAACAACTCACTGCAACGCCATCTCTGGGCCTAGAGCATCATCATCGTTGGGTCCGACCGTCGACGAATTACTGTCGTCGACAAATTATTAAATTACCAATTAGGCTAAGTTATCAGTTTCACAATAGTTTCGTGGCGCTGCCTGTTTCCGCGCACGCCACGAAACAGGAAGAGAGAGGTTAGCTCGTTCACTCTGTGCTCGTGGTCGTTTCGTGCAACACATATTTTAAGTCATGTTGAGTGTCTCATTCGTTAGTGTCACATTGATTATATTTGAGATTACCCTGGGTGTGGTGAGGAAACCATCCAGTTGAGATTAATTACGATTGGATTCGGTTTGTTGCCAGATATTGTTGGCTATTTGGATTTCGGATTTTTAAAATGCCGAACTTGACCAGAGGGCAAGTTCGTGGAAGGCGTGTGCTTTGCCACACATTTGTAAGTGCATTTGTAATAGCATATTCAAATTAAAAATCGTTTAAGTTAATAATTTCAAGATTTATATATATATATATATTGATAGTATTTCTTTCGTCTTTTGTTAAATAAGAAATTTAAATTAATAATTTGGAAGTTAATAAAGATTTGAAAGAGACAGAAAAAATTTTTTATGATGCGAAGAGAATTTTGCAAAGTAGAAGAGATATCATAATTGTTTATGGAAAAAAAATCTGGTGCATAGTTTACTATTAAGAATCCTTTTCCGATGTCAGATTGCGTGAAGATTATGAGAAGAGTAGACTTGGAAAGAGGGTTTGTGTCTGAAGAGTTTTGGAACAGGTAGACTTTATTTACGTAATCTTGGAGGTGATGTAAGGATGTATATTTGAGGAGTTTTAAGATTGGTAAGTATTAGAAAAGATGATACTGAAAATTTGTAGGTTTGTTTTATAGTTATCTCTCAGGATATAAAAGGGAAAAATATGCAACTTTGAGAGAGTGTTTTGTATTTGTGTGTTTGGGGGGATAAAGTCATTATACTGAAAGAAAAGGTTTTATTGTTTTTATTATTAAGGGTATGTGTTACTTACCATATAAGCAAGTTCTTAAACCCGTTTTTTTTTCTACAATTTTTACATTTTCAACAAAATTTTAGTCAATATCCGTCCGTGTTAACGTTCTTGACGGATGTTGACTATAATTTTTTTGAAAATGTAAAAATGTAGAAAAAAACAGGGTTTAAAAACTTGCTCATATGGTAAGTAACACATGCCTTTAATGCTTCTCGGTAGGTTGATGCTTCTTTTTCCTGAAACAAAGGGAATATTATTAGTACATTTCTTTCTTAAAAGTAAATTTGAATTTATTTTATACATCTTCGTGTAAATAATAATTTCTTTAAATTATCCAGGTTATAATTTTGTTATTATTATTTTATTGTATTTTTGTGTTTTATAAGGAGAGAGAGAAAAAATTTTGTTTATTTGTTTAATAATTATTTTCTTGTCTTTTGGGGATGCGTGAATTTTAGTCTGTTGATGTGAACGACTTTTGTAGTGTTTTTCATTTGTATTTTAACATTTCCGTTTCCTAAAATTTCTAGGACTTCATGAGGCCCTGAGTATTGATTAACGAGTTTATGAATTTTACCTCCTTGTAATAAAAATACATTATCTCCTACTTTAAAATTTTGTGGATTGATTTTTTTATCATAATAGAATTTTGATTTTTCTTATGCAAGAATTAAATTTTGTCTTGCTGCGTTGCGCATTTCGTATAGGCGTGTAATTAGTTTTGTTAATTATTGGTCATAAGTCTCTAATTTTTCATGTTCTGAGGGAGGTTCGCTTGAAGGAAGGCGAGCTAGTTTTCCAAAAACTAGTTCATACGGTGTATATTTAGTGCCTTCAGGTATGCTTGTCTTGTAAAAAAATGTGGCTAACTCTAATCAGTCGTCCCATTCTGCATTTTTACTGACAAATTGCTTTAAATATTCGGCTAATACGTGGTGTGATCTTTCAAGAGATCCATTTGATTGGGGGGTGGAACGCTGTAGTTTTGAATTGCTTAATTCGAAACCTCTTTGCTAGTCTTTTCATTAAATTTCTTAAGAAATCTGTGCCTTGATCAGTTAAAACTGCTTTTGGTGATCCAAATATGCAAATAAACTTTTTTACAAATGCGTCTGCTATTGTACTCGCTTGATGATTTGGAAGACTATATAGGCAAAGAATATTTTGTAAGATTATCCTGAATTGTGAGTATATATTCGTTTTTTAATTTAGTTACTGGAAGGGGTCCTACAATGTCAATTGCTATTTTTTCAAAATCCGTACCCGGCGTGTCTGTGATAATCATTAGGTTTTTAATTTTATCACGTACAAGTTTTTTAAGTTGGCATTGTAAACATACTTGAATGTATTTTTGGATATCTGTTTTCATATTTTCCCAAAAGAAATTTTGGCGGATTCTATTATAGGTTTTCGCAACTCCTTTGTGTCCTCCTATGGCCGACGAGTGAGCTTCTTGAATTAATTCTTTATATTGTTCTTTTGTAGGATAATTTGTGATGCCATATGTATTATTATTTTTGTATTTGAATGGGTGAACGTGCTGGTTAATAGGTCTAAAATTTGATTCCAAGGTATATGATTGATTTTGGCTGTTCTGGCAATGCTAATGAATTTTAATTTTAATTGATTTGCTATTGAGTGTAAAGAGGATATCGATAACTTTATATTTTCTTGGGTTTCAGTTAAATTTTGGCCTTGAATAGAAAGAGAAAACTTCTTTCCATTGAAACCGGGTAATTTTCGGCATTTTCTTGTTGACTACCTTCGGAATCTTCCTCTTCTTTAGAAAAATATTCAAAATTAGAATTTTTGTTCTCTTCTTTTTCCATTTGGGTTGTTTTGTTTTTCTTCTTGTGTTCTTTTGTCTTTAAAATATTTGGAATAAATTCGGGATAAGAAAGGATTTCTTTGCCTGATTCTGATTCATTGTAAAATTTTCGCTTCTTCTTTTTCTTTGACTTAATTCCTATTTCTTCCTTTTTGGGTCTTCCTCTCCCTTTTTTGGCTGGAGGAGACGTTTTATCTAAAATTTGGATAGTGGTCTTTTTGGGTTTACCACGTTTCTTCTTTAAATTTGACGGTTGAGAAGTTACTTCGTTATTTTCTATACTTATTTTTTGTTCTGGCTTCTTTACTTGACTACGAGTTATCATAGCATTAAATTTTGAACCCTTTATTTTGTTAGTTATTTTTATTTGATTTAGGATAATATTAATTTTTTTCTGGATTTCGTTAAATAATTCTTCTATGGAAGAAATGTTTATTTTCTTTGCGTTTGAATTTCATTTTGATTTTGAATTAGAATTTGATTTTGATCTAGAGCTTGAATTAAAAGTTTGTCTAGAATTTGAGTTTGATCTAGAACTTGAATTAGAAGTTTGTCTAGAACTTGGGTTTGATCTAGAACTTGAATTAGAAGTTTGTCTGGAATTTGAGTTTGATCTAGAACTTGAATTAGAAAATTGTCTAGAATTTGAGTTTGATCTAGAACTTAAATTAAAAATTGGTCTAGAATTTGAATTTTGTATAGAATTAGAATTTGATTTTAAAGTCATACTTTGACTTAATAAAGTATTAATCTTTTCATTTCTTCTGTAGTTTCTTTTTCGGAATTATTTATTGGATTTCTAGATGCGGTATGTCGCGAAGCGAAATTTAAATTGTATGTATATGTGCTGTCATCTGTTCGTCAGCTTCGAAATTGGAATTATTGAAATTGGTAATTTGATCGTCAGACGTGTAAGAGACCTCACACGAGTAACATTGTTTTACTTAGACTCTAAATGTAAATATAATTGTGTCCGTGAAAATTGTAATGTGTTTTAAATTAAATCTGTTAAGAACATTGGTTAAATACGTGATGTAATAGTCCGGGTGTTAAAATGTCCAACCCGTGTTAGGCTTATTTTATCGTGCATTAAAAACAATGAACTTTGTAGAAAATACAGTCCACTAGATCTTTTTAAATCCAACTCAATAAAGCTTGTGACATATAATTAATTGTGGTGATCTCAATCAACTCCTTGAAACTCTTCCATCAACATTCACCACATCCAGCACACGCACAACGAACTATGAGAAAATTTTAAGTGTGTACTTCAACAGCCGTATTTCGCTAATTTTAATTTCCACCTTGTAACTCGCGAACAAGGATCCTTACAATTTTTAAACCATACTAAAGGTTTGTGGTCCGGTACTAGTGTGAATTTATGTCCATAAAGATAGGGACGAAAATGAGTTACACAGAATATGATTGCTAGGGCTTCTTTTTCATACGTATCGTATTTTTGCTCGTTATCATTAAGTGATCTAGAGGCGTAAGCTATAGGTTTGTCTTTTCCGATCTGCCCTTGCGATAAAATTCCCCCAATAGCTAATCCAGCTGCGTCTGTAGTTAAAACAAACGGTTGTGAGAAATCTAATCTTTGCAATAGAGGTGCGCTGCATAATTTACTTTTTAAAGTATCGAATGCTATTTGTTGGCAATCCGTCCAGATAAATGGTGTCCTTTTTCAGTAATTTGTTTAAGGGAGCGGCAATTTTTGAGAAGCCTTTTATAAATTTCCTATAGTACCCTGCTAATCCAACAAATTCTTTTATATTTTTTGGTTTTTGGGGAGTTGGGAATTTCATTACTGCTTCTATCTTTTTTGGATACGGTCGAACTCCATGTTTGTCGATAATTTGCCCTAGATATTTAACTTCGGGTCGCAAAAATTCGCATTTGTCAGGTTGTAATTTGTGGTTTGCATTGCGTAATCTATTTATTAATTCTGAAAATTTCTTGTTATGTTCTTCTAGGGTGTCCGCATAGATTACTATATCGTCTAAATAGACAAATAGTTCTGTGCCTTGAAGGCCAGTCAAAACTAAATCCATGAGACGTTGAAAAGTGGCAGGAGCATTCTTTAGACCGAAAGGCATACTGTCAAATTCATAGTAGCCAAAAGGAGTGGAAAAAGCTGTTTTATGCGAGTCGTTGGGGTCCATTTTTATTTGGTGAAAACCCCACGCTAAATCAAACACTGAAAAATATTGAGCTTTTCCTAGCTGGTCAAGAATTTCGGTAATATTTGAGAGTGGATAAGAATCGCCTACAGTTTTCTCGTTTAATTTTCTGAAATCTAGTACTAAACGCCATTTCTTATTTCCTTGAGAATCTTCCCCTTTTGGGACTGAAAACACTGATGAGTTATAAGGAGATCGTGAAGGTTTAATAATTTTAGTGTCTATTAAATCTTGAATTTGTCGTTGAACTTCTTCCTTTTGAAAATGTGGTAATCTGTAAGGTCGCATAAAAACGGGGATCTCATCAGTGGTTTGGATGCTATATTGTAAGATATTGGTACCCTCCAGTATTTCTCCTGGTATGTGGAACTGATCTGCATGTTTTAATAATAAGTCGTGAGCGTATTATATTATAAATAAATTTACGTGAGCGTATTCTTCGTCATTTAGGTGGTCGAGCCGCAATAATTTCTTTACTGATTCTACTCTGTTTTCGTTTGAAATATTAAAATTTGGGTGAAAGAAATCTTTATTCGGCTTTGTAAAACAGCTAATGATTTGTTCAATTGTTTGGAGTTTATTATCCTCGTTCTATTGTTGTGTTATTGAAATTTTATCCTCATTGGGTTCTAATTCTTCGAAATCCATAATTTCTACATTAGGAATGGCTAGTGTTAATGGTTCATGTCGAGTGTTGGCGATTTTTAAGTAGACTTTATCGTTGTTATTTTTTACTATCGCATCTTCTAAATACACACCACTGTCTTTGGTCATTAATTCTGGAACACATCCTATTTGTTTATTATGATTTTTCCCATAAATGTAGAAATTTGAGATTGTTCTAGGCGGAATTGTAATTCTTTCTAGAGAATAAAAGGGGTAAAGATTTTGATTAATTTCCAGTTGTTTTTCTGCGTAATTAATTTTGAGTTTATTATTTTGAAAAAATTCTGTGCCTAAAACTCCGTCATGTTCGATTGGTACTTAATCTTCAATTAAATTAAAAATAGTGGGGAATACAAAAATATTAAGTGAAACTTGTCCTAGTGTAAAAATAGGATGTTCGTTTATTCCTGTTAATCGAAGGCGTTCGTTTTCGTTAATAGGTAAATCTGGTGTTATTGATCCTATTTTAAGTAGATTGGGCCCTGCGCCAGTGTCTATCATCATAGATCTATCTGTGAGCATAGCCCTGGCTTCTTCACAGCCTTCGACAAAAATTGACAGGGTAATGTTTTTCCCGTCGAACATTGGTACTACTTCGAGAGCATTGCGAAGGGAAACTTGTAGGTTGTTTGGAAGAGTCATGTCTGTTTCGTAATCATTAATTACAGGCCCTATTAATTGGTTAAGTAGATGATTCCTTTTTTCGATTTTTATTATTATATTTGTCTGATCTTGCGTTTCTAGGCTATCCGATAATTTTCTTACTGTATTTTTTGACAGAAAAGTGTCAGTGTTTTCGGAAAAATCTAGGGATATTGAGTGTGATAAGTCTGGGTCGGATTCGGAGGGTATTGAACCGAGATTCGAAAAAATTGGTGCGGTTATTTCTTCTCTTATTTCACTGGACTCTGATTGAACTTTGAGCTTTGAGGTATAAAAATTTCAAAAGCGACAGGTTTCTTTTGTTTTTGCAAATATTTCTGATTATTTTCGACTTCTTTTAATAAATTTCAATCGTTTTGGGTTTGTAAATGGGTTAAATGTAGAGGGGGATTTTTATAATCGTTGTCGGACATTTAAGTTGTTATTTATCATTATATATTTTATGCATGAATTGTATAAATAAGTTTTTTTTTTAAACAAAAACCTTACCAACCTCTGTAAACTGATGAGTGCCTCTGATTTTTTAATATTTCATTGCACCAAAAAAGTAAAGGGCTTATGTTATGTCGAGATTTAATTTTAATTTTATATTTCGAATTTACCCTTTAACTTTATACCCTATTTTCCTCGTGTTGCTCGAAAATCTTAAAAGTCTAGCACAGTCTTTCAAGAAATTTGATGCGGAATGAAAATACCAATGAATTTAACTAATTATGTTATAAACTTTGTTTATTAAATGTCAAATGCAATCAAGGGGTGTGATCTTTCGAACGTGAGGCAGATATCTTAAACACACAAATCTTTTCATAAATATGTGCTTGATACTTAAAATTGTGTGCAAAATGATAAGTAATACTCACCTTATTTTTAAGCGCTTGTTTATGTTGATTGGCCTCGACGTCGACAAACAATTCCTCAATTCCTTGCTCCGATTATTGATAATGGGTCGGTCAGTTTCGGGATCTGTAATCCTTAGTCTGAGAGGTCGGATGTTTGAGATATTATTACTGGCCACTGGTGTTTTGGTAGTTTTCTCCACTTCTCTTCGCAATCACACTTATATTTAAGGATAAACGCCTTACACTTAAGTAAAATGATATTGTTTTGAGTTTTACAAATTAGAATGTTCAGTAATTTTAGTTCATGCTCGAATTTGAGAATTCGTTTCGACAATAACTGAATTTGATTACACTTGAACATGATTACACTTAGTTTGGTAAATTGGATTCGATAAATTTGAACTACAATTGAATTTGGATTACGTTGAAATTTGATTGATTCGTGTCTACTAAACAGAAGATTTTACAAGTTGTCTCAAAATGTTTATTTTGCGTATACCGACAATAATTAATGTACCTTAAAAACAAACTGCACAAAATCAGTTGAACAAACTACTGATCAGATCTAATTTTTACATATATTATTACTTCAAAACCCTGTCAAACACTAACTAACTTTAATAGACGCAATGTATGTAAAATCAATTAATGTTTCCAAATCATGCAAATCAACAGTGAAATCTGTGCAGAAATTAATGCAAGAACGTAAAATACAAAACACCTGTTAAATGAGCAAAAATATTTGTTTTTAAACTCAAAATTTTCTAATTTAAAAAGAAGTTCAATTTAAAAACATTTCTAAAATGTATCTATAAATAAATAATTTTGCTCCTTATTATAAAATCTAGACAATTACATCTCCTAAATTATATTCGATATTAATTCTATAATGAAAACTTTATTTTAAATTAAAACACTAACGATTCTAGGAATCATAAAGAAATTCACTAAGAACAAGGAATTAGAAGAAATTCATGCACAACATAACTCTGGTAAAATCAAACTGCTTAAATAGACACATTCGTGTGAAAGAAGGATGTTTTAAGAAAAAGACATCGCGCATTAGAACGCCGCGGTCCTAAAAATATTCACAAAATTTAAATTTTTTGAACTTAATACCTTCTGTGTTTTTTCTTCTAATTCTAAAATGTGCTGCGTAGACAACTTTCCCCATTTTCACTTTTCGAACTTTGTTAAACAAATATCTTACAAGTTTGATGATAAACAATTGCATTCTTTAACCTCAACTTAAGAGGGGAGGTGTCACGTCCCGCGACGTAATATTAATTATCAATTACTTATTTCTTAAAAGACCAGTAATTGTAATCTGTATATCTTAACTGGCAATTACCATTTAGATCACTATTTGTTTATAGTATAACTATTTCTTTATAAAATGTAATGTCAAGTAAAGACAACCCGTAGAATGGCTACACCCTCAAAAACTCTCGTTCTAATAATTTATAACTCAGATCCGCCAAATTTTATAATCACAAATGTTCCTTTTCAATATATATTTCGATACGAAGGTAAACAATTTATGTATCCTACGAATTTTCTAAAGAAACACATTGGAACTAATCATAAAACTCGATGAATAGGAAATAGAAAACTCTATTCTTAAAAAGGGGAATCCACGAAAAGTCGTAAAACCAAACCTACGCATCCGAATCCTTTTCTTCTAACGAAAACGACCATCTCCTCTAAAGCGGATATTCTTTCTCTGTACATTTACAAAATCTAAATTTATAAATTAATAATTGTTAACCATTGATGAAGACTAAAATCATTGGTCATCTCCGAATTTCCAAATAACAAAACAACGTATACGTCCTAAAAGGATTTCAAAAGAAATCTATAAAATCTGTATTACTATCTTAAATTCGAACACCTGGACTCTCACCTATGAGGGGAGTCTTTGTCAACTCACGCTCCTAAAACAGATCTTCGAAGGAAGGGTGCCAACGAACGGAAACATAAAGTTAAAAACCCATCAAATGCAACAAGGGAACTTCGCGGATACTGCGCTTTCCCAATATTACAAATCATCGGATCAACTTCCACACGTTGATTTCAAAGATAATAAAATTCACCATTGTTATCACACCTGGTGGACCTCGCCGTGCTTAGCGGAAATTTTGAAGAACCAAAAATTGGATATATAAACAGAGGGTTTGGACCTAAGAAGTCAGTCTTGTTTTCACCACCGAGTTTTGTTTCAAAACGAGGAACTATATTTAATTAAAATTTCGAGGTAAGTTAATCCTTTTAGGATGTAACAGTAGGGACATAGTATTAAGAATATAAATTTCTATCTAATAAATATATTGTAATACGTGGAAACAGTGTCATCGTGCGCGTATTTATTGCGTTAGGTGTAGAATTCGATTTTATTTATGAGCTATTTTAAACTTATCCTTCTTTTTTCTAATCGCTTTCAACTTCTTAACTTTCTCATTGACTTAAAGATAAATTACTTCTTTGGTCTTTTCGATATTTTCTTTTCGGAACACTGCTCTCTCCATTATGCAGGGTTGAGACTGTCATTAAAGTCTTCTAATATCTGCATTACAATCATTGTATGGACGTAATATTAAGGAAAAAGACTATTTCCACGTATTACAATATATTTATTAGATAGAAATTTATTTTCTAAATATTATGTCCCTACAATGACTGTAATGCAGGTGTCACGTCCCCGCGACGTAATATTAATTATCTTTCTTAAATATATTAATAATCTTTAAAAGATCATCAATTGTAATCCATTCTGGTAACTAGCATTTAGATTATCATTTGTTCACTACCAATTAATATTGTATCTCTGTTAAGTATTAAGCAAGCACTATTGTTATATCATAAATATTCATTTTAAGCAAGTACGAACCTGTTCAGAACCACCCTTCTTTAAGAAAACTATCGATTCAATATCTGACAAATTTTTGCATTCTGTATCCATAAAATCTCTTGACTTCTGACCTCAACACAAACCCTTCTTGTAAAAGTGACATTCTACGAAAACTCGTACGCAATATAATATCTCTTTTTAAGAGAAAGATCAAATATCATAAACAAGAATACTATTTAGTTTATCATGCCAAGACCTGTCACTTTCCGCCATAAACATATCAATGACACCTTCTTAACATCAAAACAAGTGTTATCTCAATTCGTGGGAACGCCAATGCACCATGCATCCCCACGTGTGTGATCGTAAATTAAACTGACACTTGACCTCATTTAAGGTTTCCTAAAAACGGGAACCAATCAACGAAAAGGAGTGTCACGCTCACGTAGGAAAACCTAGGAATCACGTGTTTTGCCAAAATGTGCACGTGCCCTTATGCATTGCGGCCATATTTAATTCATGTAAAAGGCCTATAAAAACGGAAGGGTTTTGCCAGAAAGTTCGAGTTCGCTCCGGAGTCTTCACCTAATAACATCAACTCCTAACAAGTATTTTCAGTCTTAAACTCTGTGCGGAAAAGTATCTTTTCAAATTAAATACAAGTTCCACCAAGGACTTAGTCGAATTTCGAGTCAATAACCCAAACTGGAACCAACCTTGGAGTCGGGTTTCAACGACACAGACGGCAGAGTCTCATTTCAACATTATCAACTCCTAACAAATTTTGGGTAAGTAAGTTAACTATTTCACGCCTACGATCTAATCTGTGGGAGAAGCCAGAGACTTAGTTTCTGTTTCTTTTTCCAGATGCGGATCGAGATGTTTTCTGAAATGATGCTGTTAATGTAAATCAATCAATAAACTATTTGTAAACTTATAAATCTGAGTATTTCAAATCTGCGGTTATCCTCATCCCGGTATACAGAATCCTTTATCCCTATCCAAAACCAGGAAGAACCACCTATATCTTAAAGTTAGGGATATGATGCGAATTCAAGACATAACATAGGCTTCAGAAAACTTTAATAATAGTCTCAACTCTGTACAATGCAGAGAGCAGTTTAATAAATAATAAATATTCATAATTGATACGATGAATGAGTCAGAAGAAGTTCCGTCGAGCGAGAAGCCGAGTAGTCTCGAGCGCCATCGGCGCGGCGCTTTACTCTTTATTTAATTTTTCGAAAAAAACAAAAAACAGCAAGATGAAATTTACTGCATCGAAAGATAAAGACTTAAGCTTTATTTTGAGACCAAAAAAAAACACATGTCTTTTTCCTGCAATAGTCAAAAATATTTTGATTTTAAAAAAAATCGGTCAAATTTTTAATTTTTTTAAAAATGGTTATAAGCATTCGATAGACCAGGAAAAAAGCTTTCAAAAACATCTGGGACCAAATTTTGTATATTCCATAGGAAAGGAGCTTAATAACTTCGAAATAACACGAAACCGCACAAAATGGAAAAAATTCGGAAAATTCCCCCTACCCTATCTGGGTAAATTTTTATTCAATCGAAAAAATCTTTTTCTTCTAAAGTTCTACCTAGTAGGACTATACTTTACCCAAGTTTGAGTTCGATCAGACAAAGTCGAATTCTGCGGGTGGTACACTTGAGGAATAATGCCTTATTTAATAATGCCGAATATATATCTTGTTTATATACAAAATCAATGTGAAGAAGAAGCTATAAAGATGTTCAGCTAATTTAAAAGAAGGATACACAAAATCATGTTACTTATAACATTTTTTTTTATAAATTTGTATGAACGTAGATATAGATCAAAAAGAAAGTATTAAGGAATTAAATATGCTTTCTATGACATTTTTTTTTCTTATGTTCAATATTCAGATATTGAATCGATATTTTTCTTAAAGAAGGGTGGACCGACCTATTTTCGATTCAGCTAAAACTTTTTTTACGAGTTCTTCATAGGAAAAACATTAACAAATTAAAATGTTTATAAACAATTGAAATTTTTAAATCGTTTTTTGACAATTGCCCTACACATCAAAGAAGTTGTTTGTATTTTTATCCTATTCTACATTAAATTTCCTTTCGAAAACGATTTTTTGATCGATGAACACATAATTAGTACTCTCCGAAAAAATTTAATTTATCTAGCGCGGCACGTCATAACGGTGCGCGGGTCACATTCATTGTATGGCCCATTTTCTTGTCTCATATCGTTTTTCTCTGAAATATAAATGATTATTACGTATATTGTCAAGTGGTTGATACGTCTGTAGCTACTCGCTCGTGATCGCAAAAGCTCGGAAGATTACAAACAAAAAAAAAAATAATAAAATAAATCAACTCTAAAAATATATTACTAACAAATAAAAATTAAATTAAATTAAAAATTCAAATTATAAAATAAAATAAACAATAGAATAGATAAACAAATAAAATTAAAACAGTTAGGGGTGCCGAATTGTACTCAAAATGAGAGCACTCAAGTCTTTATTTCAAACACATATTTAATTTTAGAAACTTTTGTGATTTGTAGAAATCTGCAACATCACAGGATATAGTTGATTGGTAGCCATTGTGGTTAAAACATGTACATGGATACGTGCAATTTACTTATCTTAATAAATTTATTAAAGAGTTTTAACCGCGTCTTTTATTGAAACTGATAAATAAGCGGAGTAGGGTGCTAATTAGGTATAAATATCCATTTATGCCCAAAACAACCTACAAAAACAAAAATTGAATATGTATCGATATCTGGCAGTTTACTAAGAATCGAACTTTAAGTACAGAAAGCTAGTATAAAGCCCCAAGCGTTAGTGTACGTTCAGCAGCCGCTCGAAGTAGACGCAGAAAAATCAGTTTGTGTTCAATACCCGCGCAACACTATTACGATAATTTGTTTTCTAAAATTTTTGTATTTCAAGAGTTTACTCAAAAATTTTTAAGTACAATTATTAAAAATTACGTGAGATCAACTTTTGAGAAAAAATCAATTTTTTCGTTTTTTTTTCTTAACTGTAGTTTTTAAACTTGTAACGAAGCTGTTTTTTACGGATTCGGTTTTGTCCTTCCGGACGCTTCAGTCTAGCCAGGGTCAGGTTAATAATGGACAAATAAAACAGCATTTACTTCTCTTTAAATAAATAAATGTATAAATTTTTATTCCCTAACGTTGAGAATACATACTAAATGACTTTAATTAGTGTGATGGTGATTTTAAATGTGTAGAGTAAATTTATGTATGTGTTTTAAATACAATTTTAAATATGTTTGTAGAAGAGACCCAACGTGGTTTACATCTTAGTTTTAATCCTTTCGGTTTGCTAGTTGGAAAGATTCAGAGTTGGTTTCGTGTTAGGAAGCTTTCTTACATCTCCTGCGAACACGTTTCAAATCACAAAAACAAAAGCATTAGAAAATAATATTTGCTTGAAAGAAAGCATTTCTGATTTAAACGGATACGACTTAGCCGGACGTTTAACAATTTGGTCTTCCTGATGTGTGAGTGGAACGGAGTAAGGAAATCGGACGGAGCGAGAAAAGTAGATAGCGTGAGATGGACAGCGTTAGGCGCGCCTAATCGTTGCAAATCTCAGTACTGAGTTGGCTATGTCAAACGCACCTGACCATAGACGACTCATGCTATATTGTGAGTGAGACGGATGATAAGGAGCGGTGAGCGGTAGGAGAGAGAGACGGTGTGGCGGATAACGGTATAGGCTGACGGAACGAGAGTGAGAAAGACGGGGAGTGAGACGGAGAGATATCAGTGATAGCGAAATGGCGGCAAGAAGAAATTTAAAAC
>UCOH01007897.1:0-14427 GCA_900474275.1 Synergus japonicus
GCCAGTAGGGTGGGGAGAGTTTCGAGGTGTGAACATTTCGAAGTGGTGGGACCTTCGTTTTGATGCTCTGGATATAATAAAAAGTGGAAAAACCCAGGCTCGAAGATAATGCTATTTCGTTCCTACCAACTTAAGGTTTTTTTTATGGGAGGTCGGGCCCCAAATTATCTGTGCTCATTTAAAATATTCCTAAGCTGGGTTAGAGGCCGTTATAAAATAAAAATCTTATATTTAACAATTTTTTCTACTTAAGTTCTAACGCTGGGGAATTCCAAGTGTATAAATCTATGAAGCTAGATTTTATGATGGGAAAGTTCTAAAACATAAACTCGATGAGGGAAAGATTCCCATTCTTATTTTTCAGGACTTTCTATTTAAAATAATAAAAATAAAGAGAGTTCTAAACTAAGTAGTATTCAAAATTATATTCGTAAATATAATTTGAATCTTCGCGCGTAATTCTACATTTCAATATGAAAGCATCTACTTCAGAGAAGTCGCACGACGTAACATAACGGTGTTGGAGCATTTTCAAACTACTAAAAATTAATGTAGACTTTACTCAAATTTTGGTATTTTTTTGTGTTTGTTTACATGTTTTCGTGAAATGCTGCAACAGGCTTAAGTATTCTTTACATCAGCATTAAATTTTGATTACTTGAGAAGTTATAATCAAAATATTCATTTTTGAAAATTCCAGTAAAGCATAACTTTCTTATTTTTCAATGAAATTAATTAATCTTACAGGTCAATCGATTCGTCTAGACCCAAAGAATCTTCATTTTCTTTACATCAGCTTTAAATATAAATTATTTCAGAAATTATAGTCGAAAAATTACTTTTTTAAAAATACAATTAACCATAACTTTATTACAAAGCTTCCTCTATGAGGAAGCAATTAATAACACAATTAATTCAATGTTTCGAAATAATTGATTCGTTTTTTAATTAATCGTGGCCTTCTCTCGTTGATGATCTTTTCATCATCAGATGAAGATAAAATATCGTCATAAATTAGATCCATCATATTTCACACTATATACTGTAGCACTTCACTTTTGACACTTTGAGGTTATGTTGAACCCCTTTATTCGCTGGTTTATGTCGCTAACCAGGTTTAAAAGATGGTGGAACGCAACGTACTGATTAAATAAAGTTAATCGATGGTTAAGATTTAACCATAGTTGGTGAAATCGGCCCTAAGAGATATAAAGTGATATAGACATTAGCAGAAATAGAGATGGACTGGGGCGTAAAGCAGAAACTCATGAGAGTGAAAGAAACAAACAGATCTGCCCATCTCTGTCACTCTCATGTATTTCTGCTTTACGTCGACGTTTTCTGCCGATATGGGACTGCACCTTGAGGCCGGCGTCCCCTGATTGCGTTTTGCTTAACGTCATAATGAGAAAGAAAAAGACAGAAGTATACTTTTGTGTTTCGTCATAATGAGAGAAAGGAAGACAAAAGAATACTTCTGTCTCTTTCTCTCTCATTATGACACAACGCAAAACGCAATCATGGGACGCCACCCTGAGGGATAGAAAGAAATAGCACTGTAAAAAATATAAAATTCAAAAGTATTGTTTCGCATTCACAATTTGTTACGTGAATTCTGTTACGTGTCAGTTTCGTATTGGAGGTTGGCCAAAAACGTTTAAATGCGATAATTCTTATATAAAATTTAATTCTTGAATGCGTTTGAATACGAAGGATAAAAATTTTTGCTCGCAGTGCTTTTTAATGCGATACTTCACATTCGTTTTAATGCTTTCTAATGCGACCGAATAAGAGACAAGTTTTTCACGAAATGAAAACTTTTTAAATCGAGAGTTCGCATTGCTTTGAATACTTTTGAAAGCGAAAGAATGAGATGCAACACAAAACAGAATTGAATCGCATTAAATATGATCAAATCGCATTAAAAATTTAATCATTTTCAATATTTTTCAATTCGACGTTTTTTACAGGGATGATATTACCAGACACAGGGATAGACTGAGAGATAGATATTACCGGAAACGGCGATACAATGGTGGATAGAAAGGGATAGCATGTTAGGAATACAAAATTGTGATGGAAAAATTCTATCTCTTTCTATCTCGTTACTTTCAGCAGGGTTTACATTAATATATAATTGTATTTTTTAAATTTATCCTTTAAAATAAATCTTGTTGCACTTTCAGTTACTACTAAACATGGACAGACCGCACGAAGCTGTCCGATTCTTAGCTTTCCTCGCTGGTCACATGTACAGTCTTTTTTTTATAAGTTTACCCTCGCAACGGTTAATGGATCACAGTACTCTTCTGAGAAATGACGCGTTAGTAGAAGTTGCAATTTTTTATATTCAATAAATATTCAAAATGTTCAAAACTGCATAGTAGGAGTATAATAAAAAGTTATTAATGTTTCTATTAATCTTCTTTATTTTATAACAGTTACTCTTCGAAGTGGTATAAAATGTCTATGAGATGTAAACAATTATTGTTAATGATAATGATGAGAAGTGCAGAGCCGTGCAAACTTACAGCTGGAAAAATCTACGTTTTGAACTTAGAAAGCTATTCTGCGGTAAAGTGTAAATGTTTTAATTCATATTTCTTTAGTTAAAGTTATTTTGATTAATCATTTTAATTTTTATTCTTGGCAGGTTCTTCGAGCTTCGATGTCCTACTTCACAATGCTAACTTCATTGAGATAATTATTAAATATCCAGATTTATTGTTACATACACTATAGAAAAATACACTCTTTTTCTTTGATGAACAAAAAAAATTAAGATGCCAGTAAGGCCAGTTTAGTTTACAGTACGTGCAATAATAATGTAAAGGCTAAAATTATAATAATAATGCTATCTTGTAATACGATATATTAAAAATTGTATCACCATCTGTAAAATAATATATATGTATATTAAATTATTATATATTATTATAAAAGATAAATCTTTAAGAATTTTGGGACCAAGCTCTAATCTAAAAATTCAATTTCTTCATTTTACTCAAAAAATATTAAATTTGGAATTTTTTTCCTCTGCTGAATTAATCAATTTTTAACTAGAATTATGCGTACACAGCGTGAAAATCTTTAATTCAACTATTTTTAAGTAAAACGAAAATATTCAATTTTGACATTAGATTTTGAATTCTTCGTTCTATGCAAAAAGTATCGAAATTAAATATTTTTTCGCTCTGTATGCAGTCTTATATTTGAAAAAAGATTAGCGCTACAGAGCGAAAAAATATTTACTTATCTGTAAATTTCGTTGAGTAAAATGGAGAATAGAATTTTAAGCTTCACAATTGAGTCCAACACCCTTAAAGCTAATAAAATTCTGCAAGAAACTGTCGATCCAGATTTTGAATAATAATAATTTTTTTTATTTAATGACCGAAATGCGAAAAATCCTGTGGAACTCTCACAATGACAAAGAAAGAAATTTTAACTTATTTTTTAACTCAAATGCGTGATTAGTTTTGATCAACTCAAAAATTTTAAAAAGTTTTTCTGTTTTATTATAAGAGTTTAAACGCTTGCGCTGTTCGAATTCCCTCTACTCGCTTCCCCCCTCTTTCACCGCAGTAGTGGTGCTGAGTCAGAAGGACACACGGAAGCAGGTAGTTAGTTGAGAAAAACTCGAATTTTTTAAAACTAAAATTTAATAAATATTATTTTGACTGCAAATTGTTACAGAAGTTAAAGTTTTAAATTTCTTTTTACATAAAAATTGTAGGAATGCTTCAATCTGTTTTGAAGATAATAAATGTTAATGATTTAAAACATTTACAATTTACAAAATAACCTTTTGCAAAAATGTACGAATTTTTTAATTGATTGTATTTTAAACTACAAACAACTTTTAAATATTGATTCATCATTTGCATTAAAAATAATATACTGTAGGAATTTATAATAAGCTCAAACTTAAAAAACCTACAACATTATAATTGTAAGAGGATAAAAGAAAGAATAAAAATATTGTCGGAGGATATATAAAGATGCCTCAGTTTCCATAAATGCTATTTATTTAAAACAATTGTATATATCTTATATTAAAAAAAAATAATTTTTTTAATTAAAGGCTATATGCAAAATTTACGTAATCGTTTTCATTACCTGAAAATTTCATTATTTTGTAAGAAATTGTTTATGAATTTAAAGATTTTTGAAAATTTTCAATTTATTCTACTCCAGTTGTTAAAAATTTTGCATATCACGGCGAAATAAAAAATATATATTAATACTCTGCATCTGAAAAAGCATAAAATCAAAATTGTCGCATAAACTAAGAATCGTGCGAATCATTGAATTCGACAGTTTTTTTCCAAACCAAAATTTCCCTCTAAGTACGGTTAGAGAGATAGATCACGATTCGAAATAACGAAGACCGCCTGCAGAATTTTCCGAAGCTTTTGAACCGAAATCGTGCGCCTTCGACAATCTTCGAGTCGGTCTCCTACTCTTAGTCACACGGACATAGAGGTTCAGTTGTTGCGTCAGTCGGCGTTTCAAATATGCGATCACTGCACAAAGCCAAAAGCCCCACATGGTGAAGCGGTTTGAGCCTTTTGCCATCCGGTATCAACGCAGTCATCGCAGCAGTAGTAGCTCTGCAGTCCACGCTACAGCCTACGGTTCTCAGTCTACAGTCTTCGAGTCTATATTTTTACGGTAGTATATCAGAAAAATCCTGCACGCTGTTCCAAGCTGGGGTTTTTCGTAAGATTTATATTTTTGTCTACCTGGTGAGGGGTAGTTTTGTAGAAAACCAGTGCACGCAGTACGAAGCTGCTGGTCTTCTATTTAAATTCTCACTTTTTTATTTGTTCTTTTCTCGTGCACTGGTTCTTCGTGTACGCAGTTCCTAGCTGCGGAGACCTGGTGGCGGGCATATAATTTTGAGGGTTATTATCGATTCCTCATGTATGCAGTACCTAGCTGTGGGGAATAGATAATATTTCGTAATTTTCTTGTAATACTCGTGTTTCTTAACATAACCTATCAATCCTCCATGTACGCAGTTCCAAGCTGTGGGGAATTGATAGTGTTCACAATTTGATTAGCGATTCTCCATGTACGCAGTTCCTAGCTGTGGGGAATCGGTAATGTTTCCATAAAGGGAAACTTGCAGTAATTTTACGGGTCTTAATACGCTGCTCCAAGCTGGGGAAGATTACGTTTTTTGAAACATGAGAGGATAACTTCACGTACTAAACACGAGTATTGGAATTGTTTAATAAATGCGATTTAAAAACTTAGGCCGTGATTGGAAAATGGGTCTTTGAATAATTGTTTCGCCGCGCTTGCGTACTTTAAATAAAATTGAACTTTGCATTTTTTCTTGCGCCGCGGAAATACTTATAAAATTTGTATGCCTCTCGCATAATTGGGAAACAGTTTGTAAATTTCTGAGTAGAAAATTAATGTTATATAATAAAGAATTATTCCTCTCTGAACTCAGATAGGGCTGCGAGAGAGCTTTGTTTTTTCATGTCATTACGCATAGCATATTATTCTTAATGAATAATTCGATTCGTTTAAAACCTTTGTATTTGATAGGTGTAACTTTGAAATTATCAGCCAATGAAGGGCATATTTTCTAACTTGAGAAACTTGTAAATTTATTTATTTATTGAGAATTTTGTTCGTTCTTTGCGCGATTAACTAATTAGTTTATATCGAGTCTTAAAACAAACCATTTATCTTAGAATTATATCGAGTCATACCGCGCATAGACGAAGATAATTCTCTCATTTCATGATTTGATATTTTTCCTACGATCGTTACGTTTACAGGTTCTTAACCTATAAGAAGGCATAAGTTTTCTATTTCTGTAATCAACTTTTTACAAGAAAAACATTCATTCTAGAACTAATAATTTAAGTATATTTAAGTAAGAAGGAACCTGTTCTCGTTACAAAGGATTTTTGTAAAAATTAATCCCCTATATATCATGATTTCACATTGTACCTAAAAATATAATAATTTTAATTGTTAACAACAATTATATCACTAAATTTTTATCATGTAAGGCATTTTTCTAAAAAGAATTGCATTTCTGTGATAAATCATTTATGTATATAATTGTTGTTAATAATTAAAATTGTTTATTGTTTTTTAATCTCTCTAATGGTATAAAAATTAGTCATTTTCACTTGATTATGTCAGGAAACCAAGCTTCAACGGCTCAAAGTAGTCAGACTGTGCATTTGTTAAATAAATTTGTTAAAACACTTATCAATTGTTATTGATTGATAGTAATGAATCATTGCTAAATAATAAGCTACTCATGTATCACAAAAATGCAATTTATTTCTCAATAAATGTCTTAACTGATAAAAATTTTATTTATATAATTGTTGATAACAATTATATAAATTCAAATTCAAATGGGTTGAGTTTATCCAAAATTTACTCGAATTCTCTCAATCGTTAAAACGGGTATTGGAAAGATAAGGTTGATTCCGGTTGATTCCAAAACAAAATTAATTCTTAAACTTAAATTTACTTAATCATAAAAACCATGCGATATCCTGTTGTTGTGATAAATATAGATTCTTAAATTTTCTGATTATTAAAATCAACATCACCCGTGTGGAAAATTGTCATGGCGTTGTACTGTTTCTGTACAGTTCGCCTTGAATCTATATTGGCGCTGCACAGACTGACTGTACAGTGGCTAGACTGGGATGTAACGTTTTGATCGACTAGTTTCTAGACAGTTTAGCTATATAGATGCTATATAACGTGCCTATAGATATCTAGTTAATCTATATAAAATCTATATTCGAAATTAAATATTATTGAATAATAATTGAGGGTCCGGATTCTATAACCACGCATAAAATTTGCCAGGCCAAAGGTCTGAAGCGGCCAGGCCAATTTTATGCTTGGTTATAAAATCCGGACCGCGAATTGAATAAATTAAATAATAGTGAAATGACTCATAATAGTTTTTTTTTGTATTTACTCAACTTCAGTGCTTTATTTACACTAGAGGTAAAAATTATATTATTTTATACTTTGTAAGGATGTGAAAAGTTTTTAATATACATTGTTAATTTAAAAGAAACGTATAATATACTGTATATAATTATGTAGTATTAGTTAGTATAGTTTACATAGATGAGTATTGATAGGTAAAAACTATTTGAGCATAGATTCTGTTTTCATAGCACACTTGCGGAAAGAACACTTCAAAAGGTTCAACTTCCTTTATAGATTTAAATCATCTTCGAAAACTATTTCTACATTCTTTATGTCAATTATCTTTGTTTTCTTTTTCTTTCTTAGAGCGCGATGGCCATTCCAATCAACAGCGTTTGTCATAACGGGTCCTAAAACTTTTAGAAACTCTTTCTCAGTTAAATTTTTGCCATCGCTTTTAAATCCCTTAGTTATAATATCTGAAATGTAAGATAATATATTAAATTTTGAAGGGAGACGGGTAATTAAAGATGAATAGCTAAGAAAAATATTTGAAGTATCGTACCCAGCATACACTTGTAAAACTCCGTATCCTTGAAAATTAGATCCTTCTGCTCCGTTCTCTTTGTAGCATTATAAAGAAGTATAACTTCTCGTCCTATATAATTCTTTAGAATATTTAACTGCATTCGGGATAAAGAGCTATTTCTATCCATCAGATCATTAAAGGTTGGTTTCTGCAAAAAAGGAATGGATGAAGTATTTTTCTAATCTATTCCATAAATGTAATTGCATCTACGTTAACCCCACTTGCAATGAGCATTTTTTCAATATCGCGTACTTTGCGTTGTGTCTCCTTATTTTCCAAATAAATAACATGCAATGCCTTCATTACCGTTGGAAAAAGTAGTGTTGGATTTTCTGTAAAGAATTTCAAGTAAACAAATTGCTTCATTCGACAAATGAACTATTTTATTCAAATAAGAGTACCAACTCCACTGTGTGAAATAAATATTTCTTTGCATTAAAGAAATGGAACCCAAAGAAATTATTTTTTTTTGACTCAATGGACGAGTTTTTTGACTTAAAATCTAAATTAAAAAATAACGTAAATAATTCCCTACACTGAAAACAATGAAGCCAAAGAAATGCATTTCTTTGTATTAAAAAATTTTTTTCTCAGTGTACCTAATTAAAAGAACAATAATTATATATATATTAATTAAAAAACGCTTAATACCTTTTTCTTGAGCTGTCATTCCTTCTCCAAATATATCGAGACCTTCGTTACCTGATGTTTTTGATTTGGTAAGTTTAGGAGAGGCGTTTTTCTTTTTCGCAGGTGGTTCCCCGACATCGGTAAGTCGTAACGTTTGAGGAGTTTCAACTGTTAACAAAAAAAGTAATACAAATTAGTTATTATGTTACAAATATTTACTTTGTACTTTGTACAGGGTACATCACTTTTTTAGATTTCTGAGTTCTTCGTTTTTGAGATGAAACGGAATCATCACTGCTCGTAGATGTTTCTAGGAAATTTAAAAGATTTTCACGAAATTCAACAGATATTAAGAGATTCTTATGACTTAAAATATTTTATGGGATTAAAAGGATTTTATAGTTTTTCAGGTAATTTTATTGAAGGATTTCAAAATATTTTGTTGAATTTAAAAGGATTTCAAAGATTTTCGTAAAATTTTAAGGGATTTTGAGATTCTTACCATTAGTTGATAGGTTTTCTATGTCGACATTTTCCAAGGGTATTGATACTTTAAATATGTCGTCTTCATCTTGAGAATTCAGTTGCAGGTTTGCAACTTGATACTTTTGTTTTATAGCTTCTGCTATTTGTGCTCCTGTATTGTCCGTATCTGTTGTATAGACATATTCTTGAGTTTTTAACTTATTTAGCCTGACTTTTGCTTCTTCCAAGGTTTCTAAAACCAAATTTTTATAAAATAATTTAGCCTTCATCAGATTTTTAATTAAAATACAATATAAATAACATTAATAACTTACTGGCACGGCCTTTAAAATGAATCACATATTCAGCCCAATAATCAGGAGCGGTTCCGAAATTTTTTAAAAGTTTATTGAGTTCCCGGAGAGTCGTCCTGTCATATGGCGGTGGCGGATATTTTGTCACATGTATTAATTTATTTCTTTTGAATGTGATCCAGGAGCTCAAAACAATATCTACAAGTAGTTTTCCGTTTTCATCCTCATACCCCGGAAATGAAACCAATTCGTATGGGTATGAGGCTGTCTCATCGTCCAAATAATCTTCCATTTCCCTCATATTGCTATAAAACACGTTATAAACATTTATTTTACAAACTTGATTCTAAAAACTTTCCCACTCCCAATTATAAAGAAAGAAAAAGGAAATTATAAAAGATAAGATTTTAAGCTTTTTTGAGGTTAAATACCTGTCATTACTTTACAAGCTATTACGATCAATTAATTCAATATATTTTAGAGTATATATTTATAGTACATGCTTTCAATAATATTTACTCAAAATTAATTCAATTTATTGTTAAGAACTCACCGGATTAATAAATGTTATTGAGTTCCATTGATTTTCGATCTCGTGGCGTCTTAACTCTCAACAATGTTACCAACATAATCAACACTACACAATAAGCGAGATTTTCAATGTTAACCTCTTTTTTCAATCCGTTCAAATATCAAAATTCGAATTCATTTTACTTAAAAAATATTATAATTTTGTATTTTTTGCTCTGTAAATATGTTTCTCTATTCTCGTTTTTGAAATTCACCTATGTCTGTATAGAAAACAATCTAAATGTAATACTTTTTGTGAAAAATGAAGCGATTTAATTTTGATGACAGACTTTTCATTTTCGTCATTTTTAAGCATGATGAAGAAGTGGTACAACATAGAAGTGTTTACTTCCCTCTGCTCTTCTTGCCATCGACATTTTTACGAGTTTCGTTTTAATTAGTGTTATGGGGAAAATTTTCAACCCACCTGATGTTTGTTCATTTATTTCAAACATGTCAAGCATCGAAGAATCGAATGGATAAGAAAAAATTGATCCTCTTTTCTTATAGATAAATCCCTGTATTTCCAGATTTTTCACAGTTCCAACTATTTTTACGAGTTTTAAAATCTCATTATTACTCAGGAGAACTACGTTGTGAGGATTCTTTGTAGAAATAGTGATTTCTTTGTAGTTCACTTTCAAAATGTTTTCGTCTTTCTTTTTAATGATTTGGATACTTGGAGTTATGTTAGGTTTTTGGTCCATAATCGACTCTTCCTCGTGCAATCTTCTGCATATCTGAGCTAACAATCTGTACGGTGTTCTTATTTCTCTTTTTATTTTTCCTAGGAAACTCTCAAACACGAAAGCTGAGATTCTGCTCAGACTGCACCCCATCTGTAAAACATCATCTGCTAAGTGAATCAGATGATGAGTATTGAGCACTTGTGATTTTTCTCCATAAAAAAGTTTCATGCCTTTGAAAAAACTTCTGAGATATTCCCTAGCATATTCATTCCACGTGATGCAGAGATTATCAGAACATAATATTCTACAAGTGACATGGAAAAGTAAAAAATGTTTATACAGCCTCCGTGGTAGTACATTCATTAATATAATGGGTCCACAGTATAACATGAAAAAACGAAATTCTGTGGCTTTCCAATTTTTATACTTTTTAGTCGACTTCGGTTTTCGTTGAAATTCACAAGTGACTTGAGATTTTAGAAGTTCCATCCGATCTGAAAGCACATTTTTCATTATAGGACCTAATCTCACATTTAAGTCGCCAAAAAGCTATGATCCAATCAACTTTTTCATGATTCCTAGGCAACACAAGTGTATGAAATCCCAAACGAACGAAGAAACCATATTAATTGGAGGTGTTATTCGAAGTAAGTGCGTTCGTCCATTATGATGATCTGGTTGCTCTTGATTTCTAAAAGTTTCGTCTGTTCTTTCTGGGCAATTCATAGATGGATAAACAGTTTTACCCAAATCTCCTCTTATACCATCTACAGTACACCTTTCGCAAGCATTTTTAGCTCTGTGGTAGGCTGTATTTTTACAAAATGCTCTCGCAGGAGTGTCGCAAACGAAACATTTTACGCGTACAATATAATATATTCGTATTCGTCGGTTTAGATTTCCCACAAAATATTGAGATCATAAATGGTTTTTAACTATCTGATGTGAAGTAAACTTGACATAGAAGAGCCCAAAGTTGATCATCTCCACCAGATTGATTCACTGGAAGATCATCCACGGAAAATTTCAACTCTAATATGTCACTTGTGTGAATTATAGGATCAATGCAATTCTCCAACCCTTTTCGTATTCCTACATAAACGAATTCTCCTTCAGTACCATCACCTCCTTCCATTCGTTCAATGGTGTAATTTGCACTCGAGGTATTTAAAAAAGTTTTTGCACTTTTCGGCAAGTCAGGCAATAATCTTGTTCTTAAGATTAGCAGCAATTCATCCATATAAACATGATCGATTTTATTTTTAATTGCCCAAGTACGTATACGTTCCATATCCCTATGGTCTTCATTTTCCGCCACAGATTCTTCGCCATCAGAGTTCTCACGGGAGTCATCGGTCATGTCATCTCCACCTTCTTCACCTTCTCTACCTTCTATATCTTCTGCATCTTCTTCACCTTCTCCACCTTCTATACCTTGTGCATCTTCTTCACCTTCTCCGCCTTCAGTTTCATTTCCGTTTGAAACTTCATCCTCTGAATTCGAAGTATCTGAAGGAGACACATTTTCCGTTCCAGAATGAGGTTGTTGTGGTTCATTAGGATTCAAATTTACGTTTTCTTCATTATCATTATTCCCAGGGATTGTTCTTCTTTCTGCAAAGTAAAGAAATTGATTTTTAGAAGGAAGTGTAATGAACATTTGTAAAAATTTAATTTTTAAAAATATAAACTAGTTTTGGATACGTAATTCATCCTTTTCCTTAAATTCTAGTTTTTTCTTAATGAAGAAAAATGATAACTTTCTACGTCTGAACTGCTTGTACTGGAAACTTCAACATTGCGTGATTTAGCAGCTACTGCTGCTAATTAGCACCAAGAATCACTCATCCTATAAACAAAAAATATCATAAATAGAGTTTTAAAATATTTAAAGGCAGCCTAATTTCAATATTGTTTAAAGGCATATTTTTTACTTATCATATGAGCAAATTTAGATAATCCCGTTTTTTCCAGAATTTTTACTTTTAAAAAAAAATAGTGGAAAAAACAGGATTGTCTAAATTTGCTCTTATGGTAAGTAACACATGCCCTTAAGATAATTTCTACTGATTTAAAAAATAAATTAACTTTAATATTGAATAATACTTTAAATAAATTTAAAAAGTTTTAATATGTTTATAGCAAAACGGTGAGCAATAAAAAATATATCTTCTAAATACAACAATCAATCAAAATGTTAGTTGCTCCAAAACTGATCAAATTTAGTGTTTAAAAGAGATTAGATTCACAAAAAAGATTTATTTCCACACTAAACTAAAAAAAAATGATATAATAAATAAAATATATTGTATGTAACAATTATATATTTATATATAAAATATAATTACATATTTCTAAGTAGTTATATTCTTGCTCCAATTCTTATCTCAAGTACTGAAAATCAATAATGCTATTATCATATAATAGTTTCGATGATAATTTATCTATTTCATAAAAATAGCTCCGAGACACTGCGATCACACTCCAAAGAAATTAAATACTAATATCATATATCTAAAATGAAAAAATAACATAATAGTAAATAACAACTACATATTTCTAGGCATTATATATTACCCACAAGAAATAATATTGTTTATTAATTAACTACTTTATAAATAATTTTCTAACAATAATGAATGATATAATACTTACATTATTATGACTGTTAACGGTTAATCCTGTCTAATTCTTTGGCATATTAAATAACAGAACTTTCATTCAATGCTATAGTTGACAGACCACTACACAAGATCACTATAAACTCCAAATGCTCCAAAAGAGAGCAGCTGCCAGCGATATAGGAACGAATCATGGTCATCTATAGGATCATGAAAGCAATAGCTGCACTTCTAATATATACATTGAGATATGGCAATTTAATACAACAAATTATAAAATCGTAGAGAACACTTCCACATTTTTCAGGTGTATATTTAAAAAAAAAACCAAAAGATGGTTGTTTATTATTAATTAGTTCTAAAATATCTTTTGCTAAACATCGCAAAAATACAATATAAGATTGATTTTTTTCACTAAACAAAAAAAAACACAGGAATTTATTATAATTTAAGTAACCAAATTTTAACCTCCAAATGAATACATCAACTATTATATGTTTTTAATTATATCTCAGACATATATTTCATTAATTGACAAATTTTAATAAAAAGTCCAATTTCCTAATTAATTGATTTCTTTTGCAAATACACATTATTAAAACTATATTTTATTTCAATATTTTCTAAGTCCGAAAAGTCATCCTATTTAGTGCCAAGACAAAATTTCGATACATTTACTGGTATCGAAAATGCCTCTTATTTCTGTGTCGCAACTAGACAGTCTAACTTGACAAAGGTTAAACCATAGCAAAACTACACAGTGCCAAGCTCGGACCAGTATAGTATTACTGTATACAGTAGGACGTGAGAAAAACTGTACTGGTGATGCATGATTCAAGACCGCCATGAAAATTTTCCACACGCATTGAACCATTAAAATTCTGAATAATTATTTAACTTGTTACAATGCAACGTTGTAATACATAGATACGATAGTGATTATACTGACAAAGTGATTGAAAGATGGACATGCATATAGATACGAGATAAGCTGGGATAAAAATAAGAAGATTAAGAGAAATAGGATAGGCTATGTATATAGATAGAAATAGGATAGGATATGTGTACAGTATTGCCAGAATCCGCTTTTTTCACTCTTTCACTCTTTTGGAAGTACTATGAGAGTGCACTCTCATATAGGATTCTTCCAAAAAAGTGAAAGAGCGAAAAAATCGGATTTTAGCATCAGTGTATGTGTTAGCCGATTTATGACATATCAGCCACCTCTGTAAAATGTTCAAAAGGTATCGACTTCGAAAACTCCCGAAAAGCGTACCGCTCACTCTGAACTCTCGAGCTCAACTGATCAAAGCTTATATTATAACAATAAACCTTGAATCAGTCGTAAAACTAATTATAAGGGTCTACAGATTTATAAATACAAGGCTTATGACTACCTGCTTGAACAATAGAAGCAATAAACCTTGTACCGTTCGAATTGAAAATAAAGACAAAATTAAATTATATAAGGAACATTTTCAAAGTTAAAATTAAGAATATTTCTGAACATTCCGCCCGCCTTCGTCCGCAGGACGAATAATAATAGCACATCAAATACATACATCGTTTATAGACCTAAGTACGAAGTACATAATATGCTTATGCTAAGAAGCTAAGGC